>ML406667.1:75612-102783 GCA_005239525.1 Nicotiana knightiana | reverse complement strand
CTCGATCACTCAGAAATTCCCGGAGGTGCCCGTTATTGAATAACCGGGCCACTTCTTCTCTTACTTGTTGGTAGTCCTCGGTCTTGTGGCCATGAGTGCCACGATACTTACACATCAGGTTAGGGTCTCTTTGGGTAGGGTCAGACTGCAATGGTCGAGGCCACTTGGTATCTTTGATGTGCCCGATAGCAGATACAATGCTGGCAGCATCACCATTGAAGTTATATTTTGATAATCCCGGTGCCTCCCTGGTCCCGAGCAGCTTGTCGAAACCATTTTTACTCAANGCTAATCACTGATCTACCGTTGACAGGTGTCGGGATTCACGTCGTGATATCCGTGTTCAATCCAGTTGAACACAGATATCACGGCCCCCCTTTGTTAATCATGTGTGGTCATTTGGTAATGCTCTCCGGGTCTTGGAACGCGAACTGGACTCGGAGGTGTGGTCTCGATGGCTCCGAGGGCATGTGTTTTGCTCGAGCCTTGATGCGAGAGGCTCGTGGCTTCGATTTCGATTTCTTACAGTCATGTCCTTGCTTCGTTTGCCTCACCGGAAAATCGGGGTACTCATTAGCCCCAGCTTTACCAATATACAACAATGCCTATACTCTGGAAATCAAAACTGCACTCTTGTTTCTCCTACCACAAGAACTCACAGTTTTATAAAAACAACTCGATTGTGAACGAATTAGCATAAAAGGTTTAGAGGAATGGCTCAAGGTTTTGGATGTTAAAAGTAGTTGACATCATTTTTAGGGAAGATGGTCAAATTTACCTTTTTATTTTCGTATATATTTTATACTTAATATTCATTATATTATTGAGCCACATTTACCTTACTTTTATACTATTGGACCAAATATATCCCGACCCGCAGCAACTTTAAAAAATTACCCCAACCCTTCAAGCAACCCACAATCTCCTAAAAATTACCACAATCGTGTAACCCCTCTACAGAATAAGCACTCTCTTGGTGCTACATTTATCAATCTGCAAAATAACGGACCACATATTTAATATTTTTTTAATTCCTTGTTGTTAGTTCCCATAATCAAAATTTGCCAAAGAAATAATGCACTTTTGGATTACGTTGAATCATACGCTTAGGCATTTCAAACAACCTTGCGCGACCTATTGCTATATCATATGATATACTGTAATTCGTTTTGTGAGCCAGAGTGCGTGATAGCCGAAACTGATGAGATTTGGAGTAACAAGTAAATTATTTTTTATGTTGTATTTTCTTTCGAATAAGAAACTGTACAGATTTATTTCGGTGAAAGTAGCTCGATTTAAAAAATAAATTTCACGGTCAGCCATCAAAGGGAAAAATATATGATTTATTATCTTTGATAAGTTGATAACAAAAAGCTTATATGCTAAGGCTGCATCAGGGATTTATGTAAGGAAAATATAAATGGGCGCGGGCGATGATAGTACTAGAAATAATTAAGTAAATAAGAAAAGCTTAAATATACCTCGACATAACATACATACGAAATTGTTCATGATTATGTACGACAAATATATTTAATGGATATAATTTCTTAGACCTTTGATTATACTGTATGTTTGTATCAAGTGAAGTATTTGATCTTATCCATATGTTTTTATTTGTGTACCTGATTCTTGGATTGGTTCAAACCTATAAAAGAAAAAAAAAATTGGTGTAAATACAAATAAATTCTCTTGATGGTATACTCAAATTCAGGATGCATAGCTGATATTTGTTTCTCTTACCTGCTATTTATAATGTCCTTTTTTCTAGATCACCATGTGTTTTTTTTGGCAGATTTTGTAATGAGAACTAAGCAATAAACTAAAGAAAGTTAAATATGTAGTGTGTCATTTCACAAATTGATAAATTTAGCACCAAGAGGTGCTAGTTCTATATAGGGTTTACAAAATTATAGTAATTCTTATGAGATTCTGGGTTGCTTGTAGGATTGAAAATAATTTTTAAAAGTTTGTTAATGGTATGAGTAAATTTGGCCCGATAATATAATAATAAGGATAAATATGATCAGATAATACAACAGAGATAAAAATAAAAATAATATACTAAAGTATATGGATAAATTTGACGCATTTTCTCTTATTTTTATGAAGAATACTTCTCTCATAACTTGTATTTGCTTCACGTGAAGTCTTTAGATAGACAAGGCTTCTGCCATTAAGGACCAATGGTTGCCTCAGTTTGAAAGGATAATTTTACAGTGAAGGGACACAACAGTGGCGGAGCCACATAGCTCCGAGAGATGTCAATTATGCTAGAAAATTATACTATTTAGATAGATAAAAAATATTATTTATGTACGGGAAAGAATCAAAACTGCCCTTAAACTATAAGAAATAGGATATTATATCCTCTACTAAAAAATGGTAGCATAAATATCTTTGTTGTGACCAAAGGGACTGTCACGATCCGAATTCCCACTATAGGCCGTAATAGCACTTAACGTCACCATTAGGCAAGTCAACAGTGAATTACCTATTTAATTATTTATTTTTATTTTTAAAGTCGTGAATTTTATTTAATAAAGAAACCAAGAATAATTAACCATGATGATGTAAAATGTAAAATTAAATATAAGAGTGAAATAGTAATATTAATAGACAAGATCATAAGTATCTACTAGCAATTCGCAAAATTCGGTGTCTCAAATGCACGAGCAAACTAGTAGAATATACAAAATCTTCTATAACTACTGTCAGAAATAAGATAGATAGAAAAATAAATGCAGCTAGGAGGAGCCTCCGCATGCTACACAACGGAGCGTAGGAAGCAGCTCACCACTAGGTCTCTGGGTAGCGAAGATACGTGCCTGACTGGCCACCAGATGTACCTGCCTCAGATCCTGCACGATTAGTGAAGAAGTGTAGTAAATAATATGTACCCAATAAGTATCTTGTCTAACCTCGAAGAAGCAGTCATGAGGATTCGACATTGACACTTACTAGAGGTCAATAAATAAAGTGTAGGAATTATAAATAGGCATGAAATACAAATGTGACAATGGAATAAGAAATGATAAATAATGATTCTTTAACATAATATAAATTTTGGATCTCAAG
This sequence comes from Nicotiana knightiana, assembly GCA_005239525.1. Classification (NCBI taxonomy): domain Eukaryota; kingdom Viridiplantae; phylum Streptophyta; class Magnoliopsida; order Solanales; family Solanaceae; genus Nicotiana; species Nicotiana knightiana. Next base: position 99,705 of record ML406667.1, on the reverse strand, counting down.
TATTACATGTCAATTTTAATACGTAAAAACAACCAAGTAATTATAAAGTCTCAAGTCAAGAAAGAGATATCAAATATAATCGAACTCCTAGCAACAAGCAAATCATCCAAACTTGGTTTAAAACCATCCTGAAACACACCTGAGGCCTCCGGGACCTCGTCCAATCACTCCAACAAGTCTCAATATCTTATCTAAATTTCTCCAAAGTCTTGAAGCGTCACGATTAACATCAAAAGCACGAATCAACGATCAAAATCCTTCTTTAATTTTCAAACATTCAAACTTTTGATGAATGCGTCCGAATCACACTTAAGCATTCCGGAATGACGCAAAATTTTACGTACAAACCATTAATCACAATATGAACCTATTCTAAGGTTTGAAATCTCAAACGGACATTGATAACACCAAAGTCCACTTCAAATCAAACTTAAGAAATTCTAAAACCTTCAAAATACCAACTTTCCGCATTAACCGTTGAAATGTTCCTGGACCATCCGATACTCAACCCGAACATACACCCAAGTCCAAAATCATCATATGAACCTATTGGAACCTTCAAATCCTGATTCCGAGGTTGTTTACTCAAAAGTCAAACCTTGGTCAACTTGTCCAACTTAAAGCTTTTCGAATTGAGAATTATCCTTCCAAATCAACTCCAAACTTTCCGAAAACCAAAATCGACTACACATGCAGGTCATAATACATAAAATGAAGCTACACAAGGCCTCAAACCTCCAAACGACACTCTAAAACTCAAAACGACCGGTCGGGTCGTTGCAACGAGAGTTCGTATGTAGCTAGAATCATGTTTATGCCCGGGTAGACTTAGGACTTTACTATGAAATAGTTGTATTACTTGAATTTAATTTGTCTGTTTAATTATTTAAAACTTATAATTTGAATTTGATAGATATCATGTTAGATCGATCCGCAATACCTTGAGTTATTCGGCGGGATAATTGATTCATGGTAAATATCATGCTTACTTTATGTCCTGACATTGTTTGCAAATACATGACCCGTAATTCAATATTTTTTTATTCTTTTCCTAGGGACTGAGCCGAATGCCTCAGCAATATATATTGAGGTGTATCCTTAGATCGTACCGTACGACCTCGGCAATGTATGTACACGACTTTATGGATCGGATTGTATGATCTCGGCATAATTCGTGCGTAAAATCGTTAAGAGTCCAAATATCCACGAGATTACCCTTTTTATTGAGACTTGGCAATTACATGATATTTCTAGTTTGTTGAGATATTACATGAGATTTGAAAACTTTATGCTATCAATATGTTAGAGGATTATGTTAGTTACAGTTCTTAACTCATTATTAATGTTGTATTTCACATCTATTTATAATTTATTCTGTTGATTTATTGGACCACTAGTGTAACGACCGGATCGAGCATTTTATGTATTGTAGCGTTGTTTCTCTATTTATTGCTTATTCTATGTTCATTTGTGGTTATATGACTTCTAGGAGTGGTTGGTTTGATTCTGGATATATTTCGGACTGAATTGGGACAGTTAGTCTCAAAGTTGGAAGTTTAAGTTGGAAGAGTTGACTGGAGTTTGACTTTTATACAAACGACTTCGGAATGGAGTGTTAATGGTTTCGATAGCTTCGTATGGTAATTTTGGACTTAGGTGTAGTCCGGATGTTAATTTGGAGGACCTTAGGTTGATTTGATGGTTTTTGGTAAAAGTTGTAAAGTTGAAAGTTTCGAAGGTTGAGAGGTTTAACCGAGAGTTGTCTTTGGAAAATTAATCACGTTAATACATGTTTCTACTTTTCATCCAAAATCATACCTACCGTTAATATAGTATATAATTTTGTCCCTAACCGTAACAGATGTCCAACATGACACCGGGTCCCCCATAATAATTTTCCAACTAAGAAAATCTTGACTCACTCTTTTAGAAACCTGCCCGCCCTTATAAAAATCCACCCAACCCTTATAACTTTTAAATTAGTCTCATTAAAATAGTCTCAACCCGTTTTAATTGTCAAAAACTTCAGTTGCCAATAGACAAAAGAGAAATAGCTCTCACCTATCCTCTCCATTGTACGTTCTTCTTCATCGTTGGGTGTATATGAAGGTACCAATTTTCGTCTTATAAATTGTAAATCACCATTCTATTGCTTTATTTTTAGTATCAACTTAAGCATATCGTCTCATTGTTTCAAGTTAGACCTAAGTGTAACATAGAGTTTTTGATTTTTTGTTTCTTTAAATAGGGGTTTGAATGATTCGTTTAGATATGTATTATTTTATTTACGATATGTGTCTGTTTATTATTGTTTTCATTTGCATGTGGTCTATTTATACTTGATTTTACACCCAATATTTATTTTCGTTCTTTTGTTCTTTATTACTAGAGGTGATTTGTGGGTTATGAATTTCTAGTGGAATGATCTCTATCTGGTATATTATTTCCTTGTTTCAGTTTAGGGTTTCAATTTAGTGGTCCTACATATATGGTCTTTAACAAAAAAAGGGTCCTTTTTGTGTGGATCTATTTCTTTTGCTCTAATTTTTTGGTATTTGGTCCCCTATTTCTTACACATATGCATTGATTCAAGAGATAAGTGAGTCAGAATTCAGTTATTTTTTATTTTATTTATAGACATGGGACATTAGTTTCATACTTTATTCTGGAATCCCCCATATAGTTGTGTCTTGACCGACTCCTTCATGTGTGGCTGCCCACTACTTTTTTATTTCTTTATGTATCTTTGTCTCAACTTCATGTGGTTCTTCTGTCTTTATTGTATCGCCCAAATTTGATTATTGTCTTTATTTAAGGTTATCCACTTAGTCACCTTATTATATAGTTTTTATTAAGGGTGGCAAGTGGGCCGGTCCGGGACCGGGGGCTAAACGGGACAGGACCGGTAGAACCGGTGTTCGTGGGCTGAGCTTCTGGGCCTGTATGGTCCCAACGGTCAAATTTCAAAAAAAAATCCGTTGGCCTTTAAAAATAGTCGTTGGCTATTTACAAAATAGTCATTTAACCCCCCCCCCCCCCCCATCCCCCCCTCCTTCCCAACTTTGTTTATACTCCAAACTTTTTATAATTATATTTTTCCCTATTTTCAACTATAAATACCTCACCATTCTTTCAATTTTCTTACAAAATCATCAATCTATCACAATCTCTCTCTATTTATCTTCTATAATTGCTACTATTGCTTACTTTATTGTAACAATTTGTGAAAAAATTGTGAAGTTGGTTAATTGAAGTCTTCTAGTCTTCAAAGGATAATCAAGTTTCAACAAGTTGTTCGTCAATTCGGTAAACTCGTTCTAACTCTTAAGTTTTAATATTATAGTTTTATTTATTTTATTTATTTGATATTACTTGATTAATTAAGATGGCTTCCTTAAAAAACGTTTTGGTAAAAAAAGAGAAAATCTAAGAGTGGCGAATCTAGTGGTCAATTTGTTCCTCCTCCACTGCCCCTGGCTCCCCGAACAAAACCCCATATCCATCATGCACCTGCTATTCTTGATAGCGATAATAGTTTATTATAATTTACTGAGACTCGGTTTTTCCATAATATTGGAGTTGGTGAACAAATAAACCATGAATTAATGAATGCTTTTTATTCTATTCCAATTATTGATGAAACTGATGATGAGAAAATAAATTTTGATGAAACTCAGCCGGATGATGATACACTCACTAGTCCTACTCCTGAAGTTAACTCAACTAGCGATAACCCTGCTAATCCAAATGATGCCCCATCTGATACTCCTCTTATTGCCCCTAACATTTCTAGACAACATACCAAACGGACGGAAACACCTCCTGTTTGGCCATTTTTTACTCAACTAGTTCCAGAAAATAAGGCTAAGTGTAAAACTTGTGGCATGGAGTTAGCTTTTAAATATTTTGGATCGCGAGGGGGGGAGGGAAATTTGGCTAGACACATATTGAAACACCCTCAATATAGAGTTAGATATCTTCGTTTGAAAGCGGTCACCTAGGGTGAAAGTGTACCTACTCCTAGTCAGGCTGACCCTAGTACCGGTTCAAATCAATTTCAAATGGGAATTAACACTGTTACCGATGATATTTTCTATTATGATCCAAAACAAAATCGGGAAGAATTGGCAAAATGGTAACTGTTATGTGCTTACCCTATAGTTTTCCTTCTGACCCTAACTTAGTGCATGATTTCAAAAATATAAAAATGAGAATTTAATTAACCGTTTAGTGTTGGCTTTCTTGACAGTGGTGTCCGTCGCCATCACGACCTTTAACGAATTTTGGGTCGTAAAAACATTGTATCAGATCGTTAGGTTCATTTAGGTCTCACGAGTCATGACCAAGTCTAGTAGAGTCTTGTGGATCGGTACGGAGACGTCTGTACTTATATTCGAGAGGCTACAGGACTGTTAGGATCACTTCCCTTTCTTGATTCCTCATAGTGCGATTTGATTCCTTTGAGGCTTATGCCTTTATATCCTTCCTACTCATTCTTATACGATGTTTAACGCTCGTGTCAACTGGGCATCGAGGAGTTGTAGTGGTACTACAGACGTGGGCAGGATGTTTCTTCGTGCGCATTCGAGTAAGTCATTATCGTCTTCTTGCGGAAGGATGTTCTGTCATTTCGGCTCAGTAGCTGTGTTTTCAATGGTTTCAAGGCTGCTTGCAGATTGTTATAATGTTCAGACGTTGTTATCGCACCGTTTTGGTGTAATGGTATGGTGCTTGTTTATGTGTCGAGGCAGTGAATGACTTGAAAGGAGGTTTTTCTCAATGCATGATTCAGATGTTCAGCATTTTATTTCCAGCGGAAGAAAGAAAATCGGACTATGAATGTTCAAGTTTGGGATAATGGAGTAACGAGACTTGGTATTTTCGAGCGTGGTGGAATTCTCAATTGTGATGTGGTGTCATCGTTTTTGTTGAACACGTTAAGGTTCGCCAATGTTGTGTTCTTCATCAATTTGCCTTCGGGTAGGGTAGTGTGAAATGCTGTCGTAGAAGCAATTGTTAGAGATAGTGGAGTGTAGCTATTTCGGAATCAAATGGGTGTTTCTAATGTTGATGGCTCGAGAAGGATGATCTTCTATGAGGCTTGGAGTTGGTGGCAATTTATTAGCTCAAGTTTTACAGAGATGGATTCGAATTTGGGGCAACAATTGGGCAGCGAATGACGAGGAAGGACATGTGGGAGGTGTTTTGCAGTGATTGAATTGCTAGAAGGTCAAGTATGAAAAGCAGAAGTCGAGGAGTTGCTTAAAGGAGAGGGTTTAACCAAAGTGGGAGAGTGGCATAGTAACATATGGGTTTTGTGGTAGGATGGCCACACGCCTTGAGGAAAGTTTGGATCCGTTTGGGAATTCATGGTGGACAGTGATTAGGTCCGCAGATTTTATTTGGATGCAACATGACTTCGAGTTTGGAATGCATTGTTGGAATTTTAGGTTATTTCAATAGGGAAGAAGGAATCTTTCTGGGTCCCAGGGTTATGTAATGGTAGCTTCAAGCTAAGTGGGAGAGATCCACCGCCTACGATTGGATTGCATGGTTGTCTACTTGTGAGGTTTCTGGTTATCGGCATATTGGTGGGTTATTACGACTAAGGAAAGAGAACATCAGCAGTAATTTGAGCAAAGGATTTGAGGAATGTCTGTTATAACTAGCCTTATCGATTCATGTGCAGACTTAGATTTTATGCTTCATGTAGATGTGATGTACAAGGAAAGTGATCCAGCCGGGTGCTTCTTTGAGAGGGTGTTCATGTGCTAGAAGAGCCTTGGATTTAAATATGTTGGGGACCAAGTCAGGGTGGGTGAATCTCAACAACGGTCCTAGTGGATTTAAAAGTTAAAGTGTGGTGCCTGAGGATTTCGAGTCCGTAGTATGGTTGAGCATCAAACTTTTGCAGCAGATTATAAAAGGGGCTTGGAGTATTCTATCTTATCTTCAGTCTGCGGTGTAGCAGTGGAGAAATGGGAGAAAATAACTTCAGATCCATGGAGAAATTATTAGGATAGGTGTACCAGTTAAAGATGCGAATATGCGCACAAGGAGGGCATGATATGGTTCATGGGTTTTGAGACAACATGGTCTCGTGAAATAAGGTCACGCAGGATAAGTGCGAATTTGGGTTCGTTATGTTTTGAATGGAGCTATTATCATTCCTAAGGAAAGTCCAGAGTAAATTAGAAGAGGTCAGATTGGTTAGCAATGGTTTAATTGGCATAATTATGGCAATGATCAGTTCCTTTGGAGTGTCAAGTTACACATGTGATTTGTGGCGGTACGTGCGAGGCTTGACGGTTTCCGTAATTGATTTTATTTGGGGGAATTCGAGTATTAGGGTTGGTTATGTGTATATGGATCCCGGAAGGGTTATGGTGGTTTAGGTCTCATTTGTTTGCACTTAATGGAGGTCTGAATCTTAATCATTCAGATCTCAGACATTAAGTGCGTTTGTTTTTAAAGTCTGAATCTTAAATATTCAGATCTTAATTATTAAGTGTGTTCATTTTTTTTTACTTCACAATCACTTAATAGGTCTGAATAGGTCTGTATGATTAAGATCCATAACAGAGACTTAATGTCATTAAGATGCTATCATCTATATTCATTATTAGTTTCCGACACCGCCTACCATTATCAACTACCGCTATGTCGTCGCCGCCGCCACCATCATCATCAATAATAGTCGCCACCATTATCGACTATCACCACCCACCATCTCCACCACTGTTGCCACCATCATTCTCAACCACAATCAATACTCATTCACCTCAACTACCACAACTAACTACCCATCACCATCAACAATCACAGCCGGCACTGCCCATAATTATAACCCACCACCACCTTCCTCAATCACAGCTACCACCAACACCCGCCATTATTAACTATCACCACCTACCACCATCATCCTTAATCATAATCGCCACCATACCAATCACCACTAGCTACTACCCTGAACCACCACCATCAACCAAAATTATCACCAACCACCACCTCTAGTTGGCATTCACCCATTAGCTATCACCACCAACAGCTATCATATTTTTAAAAACTATATATTTTATTGATAGAATATTAGATTAATTAGCATTTCATTTGAATCTTATATTTATTAATTTTCAAATAAAGATAAATCTTATACATTCATATATCAAAAATCTAACAGTCTTAATCATTTAGTATTCAGATCTTAATATTCAGTTGTGTATTCAGATTCAGATACTTTAATCTTAATACACATCTTGATATTCATATGTGTATTCAGATTCAGACGTCTTAATCTTTAAAAAAACAAATTAGGCCTTAGACTACTACTCGAGGGTGGTACTTTTCTACGGTTATGGGAACTCGGTCGCATTTTTCAACGCTTCTTCTGAAATGAGTTAAGTGAAATGTTTCTATATGATGAAGTGTGTACCCTATTAGCGGTTCATGAGTTATGATGAAATTCTTGTACTCTTGCGTATTGATATGATTAGGTGAAGTGAGTATCATGGGAATTGGAAGTTGAGGATCAAGGTTGCGGTTAAGTGTTGACAAGAATGTCACAAGCTCGGATGAAATGAAAAAGGATTCAAATGTTAGATTAAGCTGGTATTGTCTTTAGCGTCACCTGAGATCGGTGTCCTGTGTAAGGGGCTTTGTGTTCTGACTTGCGGCTTCTTGATTTGCTTTACAGTATTAGTATGGTCGGTGGTATGGAGGTGCAGACTTATTACATGGTGCGGAGGGTCGTGGGAGTGTATCCTACGGGAAGATTGTATAAGTTTGACATGTAGTCACTTAATTGATTAAATATTGAAACCAAGTATGGATATTTGGTACTATCGCTAATGTGAGAGCTTAGGCCTGAAAGGCTCTCTTCTAAGTTGGTTGTGAATTGTGGAAGTTTGTTCCGGATTTGATGACTATTCTTGTGTGTCATGGGAAAAAGGTCATTGTGGATCCTTGAGAAGGTATTTACCCAAGCATGGTATGATCAGAATAGGCTTGAGGTCTGTGGATGGATCTAAATGTGAATGTGGGCCAAATATTAGGCTGAATGTGTTCATTTCAGCATAGCTTGTTTACGGAGGAATCTTTGGGCCTTGGATGTTACTTTCATCATCAATTATTTCATGTAATACACTATTGTGCCGTGTGGGTAGTGAGATGGTTTGATTATTCGCACTCATATCGAGATCCCGTGTAGTTTGTGGTGCTATATGAGCAGGATGGCTCTCGAGATGCAGGTCATTTATTTCACCTTAGTTGTGCTTGAGTTTCGTAGCTTATGGCGCTATCTGACTCCCTAGGAATATTATTATGCACTTTGCGTGCTTGTGGTTGATATTCGGGTATTTCGCAGGTATGAGCATCTTAGCTCGTTAAGTATTTCTTTATAGATTATTATATGTGGATCGGGTGGCATGCCACCACGGGTATGTTGTTTGGATCAGGTGGCACACCGCCACGGGTATGATATTTGGACCGGGTGGCATGCCTCCACATGTATCATGGTTGGATCGGGTTGCACACCTCCATGGCTTCATATGTGGATCGGGTTGCACGCCGCAACAGTGTGATGTTGAGTATAGTTCCCCATATCTATTCTTGTGTTTTGTTTCTCATTTTCTGAGGAAAGTTCATAACGTCCTCCCGGTTGTTTAGTTAGTTACATGGGTTAATAAGTTCCTTCTAGAGTTCATCTCCTTATGTATCACGTTCGAGTTATTAGCTTGTTGGCACATGGTAACATCATATGAGACTTTCGGCAGTGTTTGAGGTAGCTCATTGCCCGAATAGCTTGTACTGGGTGAGACGAGATTAATGGACATTGGATCAGTGCGATCAGATCTATATGAGTCACATTAAAGAGTAAACGTCGATTTTCAGTCCAGAATAAGGTAACGGTTCTTTTCGGGAGGAGATACTCCATGAATTGTGATTTGGCGAGTGGTTATGCGTTTCTACACATCTCTTCTGTCATGGAAGTATTGCGAGAGCTGAAACGGGACTTATATGCTTTATAAGGTGTGTTGTGGTCATCATATTCATGGGATTTCGACTAATGTTATCAGATGATGTTATTATGGTCATGTGAACCATGCGGTGCATGGCGTGGATTCAGCAAAGGTAGGCAATCAGGTCTTGGTGCATCGTGTAGAGATTGATACAGTGTTCGTATGATGGAAACGGGCCTGGCAGAGAATTCTGAATGTTGGAATTGGACTCTAAGGCTTGTTTGACTAAGAAAAAGGGAGAATCTTCAAACTGGCTCGAGCTAGTATACTCAATTGAGTTGTGGTAGCATGGGTAGGTGAACGAGGTGTTAAACAGCGATTTCTGACAACTCTAGAGCAGTTCTTAGCACGTTCGAGGATGAATGTATGTTTAAGTGGGAGATAATGTAACGACCCGACCGGTCATTTTGAACTCTAGCGCGTCGTTCGGCGATTGGAGGCCATGAGCAACTTCACTTCAGGTATTATGACTAGCACACGGGGTCAGAATTAAATTTCAGAAAATTCGGGGTGGGGTGGGGCAGGCAGGTTTGGAGTGGCTCATTGGGATGTTTAATGATATTTTTAAGACAAAGAAGATGCCCGAAGAATTGAGGTGGAGTACGATGGTTCCGCTTTACAAGAACAAGTTGTTGAGTCACACTATGAAAGTTTGGAAGAGGGTGGTAGAGGCCAGGGTGAAGAGGTGCGTGTTTATCTCTGAGAATCAGTTTGGATTCATGTCGGGGCATTCGAGTATGGAAGTGATTCATCTGGTAAGGAGATTAGGGGAGCAGTACATGGAGAGGAATAAGGATTTTCATATGGTGTTTATTGACCTTTAGAATACGATAAAGTTCCGAGAGAGGTCTTGTGGAGGTGTTTGGAGGTTAGCGGTGTTCCGGTAGAGTACATTAGGGTGATTAAGGATATGTATGATGATGCTAATACTCGGGTGAGGACTGTGGGTGGTGACTCGGAGCATTTCCTTGTGGTGATGGGGTTGCACCAGGGATCGGCTCTTAGCCCATTTTTATTTGCCTTGGTGATGGATGTACTATCGCGTCAAATCCAAGGGAGGTACCTTGGTGAATTCTATTTGCCGATGATATAGTGTTGATTGACGAGACGTGTAGCGGAGTTAACGCGAGGTTGGAGGTTTGGAGACAGACCTTGGAGTCTAAAGGTTTCAAACTGAGTAGAACCAAGACAGAATACTTAGAGTGCAAGTTCAGTGACGAGACCCATGATGCAGACATAGAGGTTAATCTTGATGCTCAAGTTATCCCTAAGAGAGTGAGTTGTAAGTATCTCGGGTCTATTATCCAGGGTAAAGGGGATATTGATGAAGATGTCGTGCATCGCATCGGAGCGGGATGGACGAAGTGGAGGCTCACTTTTGGTGTTTTGTGTAATAGGAATGTGCCGCTAAGACTTAAGGGTAAGTTTTTTTGAGTGGTAGTTCGACCGGCTATGCTCTATGGGGCTGAGTGTTGGCCAGTCAAGAACTCCCACGTTCAGAAGATGAGAGTAACAGAGATGAGGATGTTGAGATGGATGTGTGGGTGTACCAGGATAGATAGGATTAAGAATGAAGTTATCCGGACAGAGTGGGAGTAGCCTCTGTGGAGGACAAGATGCGGGAGTCGAGGCTGAGATGGTTCGGACATGTTAAGAGAAGAAGCATTGATGCTTCTGTTAGGAGGTGTGAGAGGTTGTCCATGGAGTTTGAGAAGAGGTCGAGGTAGGCCTAAGAAGTACTGGGGAGAGGTGATCAGGCAGGACATGGCGCTGCTTCAGCTCACTGAGGACATGACCCGTGATAGGATGGTGTGGAGGTCTAGGATTAAGGTAGAAGGTTAGTAGGTAGTTTATAGTTGTTCACTGATAGTCTTATTAGCATGCATGTCCCTTCATATTCTTAGATTTTTATTACATTATGTGGTTTTGTTCATCTCCAGTATTGTATTTCCTATTTCTATTATTTGGTACTACTTATCCTTTATCTCTCTCTTTTTCTTTTCTCTTCCATCTTTCTTCCTTTATTGCTTTCCTCTTCTTCTTCTTGCCCTTCCTGAGCTGAGGGTCTTTTGGAAACAGCCTCTCTACCTGCATTAGGTAGGGGTAAGTTTTGCGTACAGAATACCTTCCCCAGGCCCCACTTGTTAGGATCAAACTGGGTTTTTTGTTGTTGTTGTTGTTGTTGTTAAAGTTTGGAGTTGAACTGGAAATAAAATTCTCATTTTGGAAGCTTTAAGTTGGAAGAATTTGGCTAAAGTGTGATTTTTGAGTAAACGACCTTGGAATCGGGATTTGAAGGTTCCAACAGGTCCGTATGATGATTTTGAACTTGGGCGTATGTCCAGATCGGGTTTTGGATGACCCGAGAACGTTTTGGCGCCTATTGTGGAAGTTGGCATTTTGGAAGAATTTCATAAAATTGGGTTGAAGTGCATTTCAATGTTATCGATGCCCTTTTGGGATTTCGAGTATGGGAATAGCTTCGTATGGTGATTCTGGTTTTAGGAATGCGTCTGAAAGCGGATTCGAAGGTCTGCAGGTCATTTTGGGGTCGCGAAAGTTAGAAATGAAGGTTTTGAGAAGTTTGACCGAAAGTGAACTTTTTGATATTGGGGTCGGATTCCGATTCCAAAAGTTGGAGTAGGTCCATAATGTCGGATGTGAATTGTGTGCAAAATTTGAGGTTTATCGGACGTGATTTGATAGGTTTCGGCATCGAATGTAGAAGTTTGAAGTTCTAAAGTTCATTAAGCTTGAACTAGGGTGTGATTCATGAATTCTAGGTTGTTTGATGTGATTTAAGGCCTCGAGCAAGTTCGTGTTATATTTTTAGACTTGTGTGGGTGCTTGGTTGGGATCCCAGGGGCCTCCGGTGTGTTTCGGGTGTCTCTCGGATCATTTTGGGCTACTTTGGATGCTGATTTTCTGATGTCTAGTGTTGTTCTTCGTGTTCGCAAGGATCCTCTCGCGTCCCGAAGAAGGATTTGGCTTCTGGGGTTTTGTTCTTCGCGTTCGCGAAGCAGGAAATCTCTGTTGCACAGGTCTGATTTCAAAAGCTCATATTTCGCAATCTATGAGGAATTTGGAGATGATATAAAAATGAAAGTGGTATCCCTCTGTGTCTAATCTTCATAAAGGTAAGCCATTTATTATTTGGATTTGTGTACAAAAAGTTATGGCTGGTACACTACAGGCTGTCCGGGAAGATGCAGAAGAAATTTGTGTTGCGCAGGTGTGACTTTAGAAGCTTATATCTCGAAATATATAAGGTATTGGGAGATGACCAAAACATGAAAGTTGTAGATCTTGGAGTCTAGATTTTTAAAAATTAAATTATTTGTCATTTGTAGTTTTGTACAAAGAGTTATGGCCATTATACTAGAGGCTATTTGAAAAGAGTTTGGAAATGGCTTTTGAGAATTTTGTTCATCGCGAACACGATGGGAGGCCCGCGAACGTGAAGAAGGTTTTCCTGGGCAGTGCCTAAGTTTGTAAAAATGGTTTGACTCATTTCATCTCATTTCCTCCGTGGGAGCCGACCTAGGAGCGATTTTGGAGCTCCATCTTCATCATCTATGTCAAGGTAAGTGATTCCTACATATTGCAAGTTAAATACTTGGATTATATATAGATTTTAACATGGAAAATTAGTGAAAATTTGGGGATTTGGTAGAAAACCTAGAAATTGGTATTTTTAAATTTTTGACCATGAATTTGGGCATGGAATTGAGAATAAATTATATATTTGAGTTCGTGATGTTATGGGTAATGTTTATCTTAGAAAATTTTTAGAATTCGGTCACGTGGGCCCGAGGGTTGATTTTATCTACTTTTTGAGCGGAGTTGGAAATTATTGTAAATTGGATTATAATAAGTATTGGAGTATATATTTATGGATTTTCACATTTATTGACTAGTTTTGGAGCATTGGACATCGGTTTGAGTAGTTGGAAAGGCTTGGGGAACGGCTATGGAACTTCAGAGCGAGGTAAGTCTCCTTTCTAACCTTGTAAGAGGGAATTAACCCCATAGGTGAACTAAATTATTATGTGCTTCTATTTTTGGGGGCTACGTACGCATGAGGTGACGAGAGTCCGTACGTAGTTACTAGTTATGCCTATGTCCAGGTAGTTTTAGGCTTACAACATGGCTTGTTGATATTGTTATTGTTATGTTTATTGTTTTTCTTGAGAAGGAGTGGGATAGAGTTTGCTTATTAAATGTTTTGAAAGGAGTTAAGATTTAGGAAAAAATTGGGATTTTAAAAGTTTTCATTCAAATTTCGTATTTTGAAGAGAGTGGAAGAATACTATAATAACCTAAGTAATATATGTGTAACCGCATCGTAAGTATGATCTGCGAGCCGGGTAATTCCTTAAATTTATATTTGACCTCGTCACATGAATGATCCTCTAGCAGGGTAATAAATGCATCTATGGTTCATGCCATTCGACCCTTGGCAGTGCACAGTTTATATTTATATGTTGGATCAGCCCGTACGACTTCGGCATGACTTGCGCATGATAATTCTTTAGAACTAATAATAATTGACATTTCTTTATTAGCTTGAGATATAAATTGTTAAATGATGAATATGAATTTGGAAATTTTCATTAGTAAAAAGAATTGTTGATTATTTTCGGCTATTGAATTTTCAACTAAGTTATGAATCCATGCTTAACAGAATATTGGCATTTTATTTTTGGCCCATAATAAGTGTCGGAGTCGACCCTTCATTGCTACTTCTTCGAGGTTAGGCGGGATACTTACTGGGTACGCGTCAATTTACGTACTCATACTACACTTTGCACATTTTGTTGTGCAGAAACATATATATTATGTGGCCTTGTGGGCGCAGAGACGTATACGCATGCAGAGACGTAGGTGAGCTGCATCTTATGAGACGATCCGCAGCTAGCAGAGTCTTCTTAGGAGTTCTTGTATTTTTCTTTTCTGCCTAAATTTTGTATACTAGACAGTTATTGTATTTTATTTCACTTCCTAGAAAATGCTCATGTACTTGTGACACCGGGTTCTGGGATGATCAGGGGATATTCAGTATTGAAATTGGAAAAACATCATTATCATTCTGTAAATTTCATCTTTTCTAGTTAAATTGAAGGAAATTCATGATTTCAAAAATATTAAAATGAGAATTTAATTAACCGTTTAGTGTTGTCTTGCCTGATAGTGGTGTCCGGTGCCATCACGACCTTTAACGAATTTTGGATCGTGACATTATGAGAATTTTAAATACTGAAATCTAAAAGGTTAAAATGGCTCTTAACTGGATTTTTTATTCAAACTGTAGAAGTAGATTTAGAGAATATTTTAAAAGATACAATGAATTTGGCCTAAGAGAAAGAAATGTTCCTAAACCTTGTCCAGCTAGATGAAATTACGTGTATGAAAGTTTGGTTGTTGCATGTGAATATAGAAACCCCATAAACTCAATGTTTAGTGCACATGTAAGTGATGATGATGAACACCTTACGAATGGGGATTGGGATAATGTTAAAATGCTTGTAGATTTTTTAGAAAAATTTCATATTGCTACAAATGAATTTTCTGGGCAATATTATCCTACTATTTCCTACTGTTTAGTTTATATTGCAGCACTTGCAAATTTTTTTGCTCATTTTTCAAGGGTGGGTAAATTTATAAACTTGCTATTGATTCTATGAGAAAATAGTTTTAAAAATATTTTTTTCCTTATTCTCCCTATTTATGGTGTTGCTGCTTTGTTAAATCCTTGTATGAAATTAGGAGGTCCTCAATTTTGGTATGAAACTGTTTATAATGGTTTAGTACATGAAGATCAGGAGTTGTCTCAGCTTCCGAAAGCAATAGCCTCAATTAGAATAAATATTCATACTATTTATAATGTCTATCAAGTTGCATTAAATCATGCTAGACCAAATATTCCAACTCCTTCTTCTTCTGATTCTCAATCATCTAAAAGAACTGCAGGAGTAATAGCACTTAGTGCTTGGGGAGGTTTAGGGGTTCTCAAGGTTCTAGTAGTAGTAATTTTTCACAACTAAATGAGCTTGAAGTTTATTTGTCGCAGGGAATTGAGGAAGTGAATCCCGACAGCTCCTTTAGTCTTTTGGAATGGTGGAAGGACAAAGAAAAATACTTTCCGGTTCTTTCAAGGATGGCCCGAGAGATTTTAACTATTCAAGCTTCAACAATGGCATCGGAGAGCGTTTTCGGTCAAGAAAGACTTCAACTCGGTGATTATAAAGCGTCTATGAGGGATAGCTTGGAAAAATCAGTACTTTTCAGAGATTGGATCCGTTCGGGAAGAAGAAATTTTGGACTTATGGAATCACAACCAGAGGCAGACGAAACCTACGAAGAAATACTAGCTGAACTTGCCGAGGATTTTGCTTCGCCCGGAAGCGGTGATGACCAAGCTTCTTTTCCGCTACCACCAATGAAAATTCCACTGAACCTTGATGGATTTATGATGTTTGTAAGAGATACCATGTAACTTGTATGAACAAAAATTAGTATGTATTATGTAACTTGTATTTTGGCACATCTTGATTAGTTTCTTTTTCTTCTCAATGGTGGTATTAGAACCTTGTTGTGCTCATTCCATAGGGGGGAGGAAGACTAAGAAACATATCGTCATATTTTTTTAACGCTATAATAAAATTATAACGCATTGCTTTGAATAGCTCTTTACAATATTTTTGTCTTTAGACTTTAAATTTGAATTAAAAAATTTAGGTCACAATTCTATAATAAAATTTACAAGGAATTGCCTTAGATATTTTTTTAACTTCTTTTTGTCTCTAATTTCTGTTAAATTTTTTTTAAAAAAAATATCCGTTGGGCCCACTTAGCCCGCGGACCGAGATCGTTTAGCCCATGACCATGAGTTTGCGGGCCCGGTCCCATTCCGATTCCTACAAAAAGACCATTTGAACCGAGACCGTTTGGCCCGTTTAATTTGTGACAGGGACCGGGGCCGTCTGGCCTGTCCCACTTGCCTTGTTTATGGCCCGGACCGGCCCACATGCCATCCCTAATTTGTATAGTTGTTTTGTACTTATGTTTGTACTTTTTATTTGTATAGTGCAATTACTTTCTGTTAATTCTTTTTCCCTTGCTTATTATGCAGCTTATATGCAATGGTCTTATTGGATCTGATCTTTCATTATGGTGGTGATTGGATATATAGTCCACAAGTGTTATACTCAAGGAAGCTTGTGCAAACTGTTTAAGGTTATGACTCTGACCTACTGTCTTACAACTATCTAGTAAATGAATTTACTTCTAAGTAAGGATTTATTGTAGTTCAACAAGTAATTGTGAATGGGCCTTCTGGTAGATATTATGAAATAGAGAGTGATCAAGGTGTTAGGAATCTACTGTCTTTGGTCAGTGATCAGTTTAATGTTATTGACTTCTTTGAAGTAGATGAGTGTGAGTTAAGTATTAATGTTCATAATACAGTCCAGCACATTGAGTCATACACATCAGAACTTGAGGTTGCTAGTGGCTGTTATTCAAATACAATGAAGAACATGTCTCTCATTCTTCTGATTCTTCAGATTGTTCAGCTAGTGATTCTGATTCATTAGAAAGACTTCATACACAAAAATGGAGGAAGATACTTGATAAGTTGACTAATTATAAGGAGTTATGTAAATTTAGCAAAAACTGTATTCCGAGGCCCCAAAAGTCTCTGTTAATCTCACCTTGATGTGCGTGCACATCCTGGGCGCGTAGTCGTGAAGCCTTTATGTGGAAATATGTTAAACAGTTGAATTGATGATAATTAATGGAATAAAGTTGACTTTGGTCAACATTTTTTGTAAACGGACCCAGACTCGTGATTTGACAGTCCCGGAGGGTTCGCAAGAAAATATGGGATCTGGGCGTATGCCCGAAATCGAATTTCGAGGTCCCAAGTCCGAGAAATGAATTTTTAAAGAAATTGTTTTCTGAAAATAAGAAAGACTTTTGAAAATGAACTTTAATGTGAAATCTGTATTACCGAGCCTGTATTATGGTTCCGGAGCCCGGAACAGGTTCAATATGTGTTATGTGACTTATTTTTAAATTTGGAAAGAAACGGACTTGGTTTGACGTGTTTCAGATCAAAATTGGAGAATTTAGGAGTTTATGAAGTTTGAAGAAATTCTATGGATTTTTGAGTTTAATTCATTATTTTTATGTTATTTGAGTGGTTTAATTACTCAAATAAGTTTGTAGGATGATTTGAAGTCATGTGTATGTTTGGTTTTGAGCCCCGAGGACTCGGGTGAGTTTCGGGTAGGTGTCGGGGTGCAAAAGAGTTGGAAAATCTGGTTTTTGGGGGCTGTCCTGGTGTCTGGGATTTTACACTATGCGATCGCATAGGTTGCCCCGCGATATCGCGTAGTGTTGTGTGAGGAGGGGGTCAATTTGCTCTGCACAATCGCAAAGAGCTGAGTGTGAACTCGGAGCGTTAGGGTTTAGCTTTACGCGATCGCACCCCTATTTTCGCGATCGCGTAAGTCTCATGTAGGGTTAGGGGCTGGGCAGCAGTTTGTTCTATGCGAACGAGTTCTTTTGTTCGCGATCGCGTGGGTCCAAATCCTGTTTCCCTGTGATCGCAATCCCTTATTCGTGATCGCATAAGTCTGAAACCCAGTACTCTCCGCGATCGCAGCCCTTCTATCGCGATCACGTAGAGTAATTTCGCCCAGTTATTTAAAGTGTCCAAAACAGAATACCCATTACAGGATTTTCATACCTTTCACCATTTTCTTCTTCTCCACTCTTCTTGGGCGAGTCTTAGGAGGCCATTCCACCATAGCTTCGTGGGTAAGTGTTCCTAACTCTAATTTCTTCCATTTTCCTTCATCACTCACTAGATTCTAGGTCTAAAAACATGAAATCAAAGGTAGAAATAGGGGGTTTTGGGTAGAGTTAGGGCTTTTGGAAAATTTAGGAATTCAACCTCATTTTGGGGTCGGTTTTCAAAACAAATTGTAAATTCAGGTTCATGGGGGAATGGGTGATCGGGTTTTGGTCCGAACCTCGAGTTTGGACCAAGCGGGCCCGGGGTCGAATTTTGGTATTTTTGGAAGAATTATGGGAAATGTATAAATAGGCTTTGGGATTGAGTTATTGAATTATTATTGATGTTATTAAGTCAATTATGTCTAGATATTATCGTTTCGGAGTCGGATTCAAGAGGAAAGGTCGTGATTGAGGCTTGACTTGCATTCTTGGAGCCGAGGTAAGTGTTTGGCCTAACCTTAGCTTGAGGGAATAGGTATAGAGTCCTATTTGCTATGTGTAATTCATGTCCAATGTATAGGTGAGGTGACGGGTACCTATATGTTGTGTTCAAGCATGCCCGTGAGTCAATTTTGATGAGTTGTTTAATGTTCTTTGATATTGTCTGTGTTATGAATTATTGGAAACCTTGAAAGTGGTACTTTGAGGTTATTTCATGACGTAGAAAAATTATTGATTATGTGTTCGCTCGAGGATTTTATTGTTGACATTATACCTCTGAGTGAGATTGGTTATAGCCGAGTCCCTTGCCGGGACAGTAGAATTTTGTTGATTATTTCTGAACATTAGAAATGTCGTATTGTTAAACTTTCATATCAATTGTTTCTTTTACACTCATCATGCACGAGGGAACATTCTGTGCCGGTTGATAATTATTTATGCACGAAGGAACATTCTGTGCCGATTGATTATATTTATGCACGAAGGAACATTCCGTGTTGATTGATTATTATTTATGTGCGAGGGGACATTCCATGCCGTTTTTATGATTATTATGCACGAGGGGACATTCCGTGCCGTGTTGATGATATATATATGCACGAGAAAACATTCTGTGCTGATTGATTATTATTTATGCACGAAGGAACATTCCGTGCCGATTGATTATATTTATGCAAGAAGGAACATTCGGTGTCGATTGATTATGATTTATGCGCGAGGGGACATTCCGTGCCGACTGATTATTATTTATGCGCGAGGGGACATTCCGTGCCGTGTTTATGATTATTATGCACGAGGGGACATTCCGTTCCGTGTTGATGATATATATATGCATGAGGGTACATTCTGTGCCATGATTGTGATGTTTTATGCATGAGGGGACATTATGTGCCATGTTTATGTTGTTTATGCACGAGGGGACATTCCGTGCCATATTTTATATTGTAATGCACGAGGGGACATGTCGTGCCGTTTCTTTTCACTGTTTAATTCGTGTTGTCAATCCCCGTTATTATTTTCGGATATTTTACACTGTTGTTTCGTTTCCATCATTTCAGTATTTTCTATCTCTTATCCCCAGCATGTTCTTCCCCGGTAATTGTATTCTTGTTTATTTTATGCTATACTATTGAACTGCACAGGTACAATTCGTTGTCGTGTCCTAGCCTCGTCACTACTTCGCCAAGGTTAGGCTCGGCACTTACTCAACACATGGGGTCGGTTGTACTGATGCTACACCTGCACTTCTTTATGTTGTGCAGTTTACGCAGCCGGACCCAGTGGACATCACTAGTGGGAGTGTCCTTCAGTCCATTCCAGACGACACCGAGGTAGTTCCGCATGGTGTTCGTGGATCTCGGCGTCCCTGTCTATCTTTCATTATGTCCTTTATGTATTTTCCAGACAGATACATCATTTTATTTTTAAACTGTTGTTTTTAGTCAAATCTTAGACTAGTTCGTGAGGTTGTGACTCCACTTCTGGTTGTACTTAAAGGGATTTCTGCGTTATTAGATATCGTTATTTAGAATTATGTTAATGCTTCCGCACTTTGTTTCAATTATATAGTCAGTGTTTGTTATTTTCACTTGTTAATAAATCAATACAGTTAACATGTTGGCTTGCCTAGAGGGTGCAACGCTAGGCGCCATCACGGCCCGGAGGTGGAATTTCGGGTCGTGACAAGTTGGTATCAGAGCACTAGGTTGCTTAGGTCTCACAACTCACGGACAAACTTGGTAGAGTCTGAGGGATCGGTAATGTTACGACCCAAAGGGTCATCACCTATTTTATTACCCATTCCGTACTTTCGAGGCCTTAAAAACCTCATCTGTAGTTGCCTCGATTTACGTGCAGAGTCCGGGCGCGTAGTCGGACAGCTTAAATATGAAATTCTATGAAAAGTGCTAATATTTGATATTAAAATGAATAAATTTGACTTCGGTCAACACTTTGGGTAAACGGACCCATGATTTGACGGTCCCGGAGTGTCCGTAGGAAAATATGGGACTTGGGCGTATGCCTGGAATCGAATTCTGAGGTCCCATGCCCGAGAAATGAATTTTTGAGTAAAATTGTTTTCTGAAAATATTTAAGGAAACTGAAAATGAAATCTGATTGGAAAGTGATGGTATCGGGCCCGTATTTTGGTTCCAGCACCCGGTACAGGTCTTATATATGGTTTAAGCACTTTCTGTAAAGTTTGGTTGAAAACGGATTTCGTTTGACGTGTTTCGGACTTAAAAATGGAAAATTTAATATTTTATGAAATTTGATAGAATTCATGGATTTTAAGGTTTGATTCATTGTTTTTGATGTTATATTGGCGATTTGATCGCACGGTTAAGTTCGTAGGATGTTGTTGAGTTAGTGCATGTGATTTTTTAGGAGCCCCGAGGGCTCGGGAGTGTTTAGGAGGTGTCTCGGAGTGATTTTGAACTTAGGAAAATTGTTGGTTTTTGCTTCAGCTGTTGCAGGTCCATTTGTTCTTCGCGATCGCAAAGCCTTTTCCGCGTTCGCGAAGCTTTAAGTTTTCCTTCATCGCGTTCGCGTCCATTCCCTCGTGATCGCGTAGGGTTATTTGACCCTGAGGTCTTAGCCTTCTTTTCCTCTTCGCGTTCGCGTACAGTTGACCGCGATCACGTAGCCTTACAGGTCTCCTTCATCGCGTTCGCATGATGTCCCACGCGTTCGCGTAAGTCAACTTCTGGACCCCAGTTTTTTTACTCTTCGTGATCGCATCCTCCCTTCCGCGATCGCGATGGTCTGTCCAGTCTACCCTTCACGAATGCGACCTCCCTTCCGCGATTACGAAGGGAAATTTTTCCCAGTGGTATATAAATATTTCCAGAACCAGTAGCTATGAGATTCACTTAGAAAATAACGAACTTCTTCTTCTCCAAGGCCCTTAAGCGTCCATTGAAGCCTTCCTTCACCAAAACTTCTTGGGTTAGTAAATTTAAATCGTTTCCTTCATTTTTCATCCATATTTAATGAATTCCTAAGCCTAAAACATGCAAATTAGAGTAGAAAAATCTGGAATTTGGGTAGAGTTAAGATCTTTTGAATTTTCTTGATTTAGACCTTGTTTTGGGGTCGAATTTGAAAACAAATTATATATTCGGGCTTGGGGGTGAATGGGTGACATGGTTTTGGTCCGAGCCTCGTGTTTGGGCCAAGCGGGCCCGGAGTCAAATTTTGGTATTTTTGGAAAAATGCTAGAAAATGGATAATTAGGCTATGTAATTGAATCATTAAATCCTTATTGATGTACTTGAGTTGATTATGTCTAGATAATACCATTCCGGAGTTGAATTCTAAAGGAAAGGCGGTGTTAGAGGGTTCATTGCTATATTTTGGACCGAGGTAAGTGTTTGGTCTAACCTTAGCTTGAGGGAATAGGAGTTGAGTATTATTTTCTTCTTGCTAATTGTCAAATACGATGTATAGGCATGGTGACGAGTATCTATACATTGGTGTCTAGCATGACCGTGAGTCCTTATATTGTGAATATTCTGATTTTGTGGTAAATTCCATGCTTAATTGATGATTTATATATGTTGTGAAGAATATGTGAAGGGAATTGTAAACTTTATACTCTGTTAGAGCATTGGCTCAAATTGTAACACGAACGATGAAGGTATATGAGATAATTGTATCCTTTGGAGCGTTGGCTCAGATTGTAACACGAATGATGAAGATATATGAGATAATTGAATCCTTTGGAGCATTGGCTCAAGTAATAGATTAAATTATGAAGTGGAAGTGAAAGAAAGAGAAAGAGCTGCTAAAATATACCCTTGTCGGGTCATTGCTGCTTTTGATATTGTCTCCCTTGTTGGGATGTTGAGATTACTGTTATTGTTCCCTTGCCGGGATTTAATTGTTTAATTGATGTTCCCTTGCCGGGATTTCTATTTTATTCTGCTTAATCCCTTTCCCTTGTTTGTGATTGTTGTTTGGGTGAGTAAGAGTGTTAAAGCACGAAGTGTGATGCCGTGCACTGTTTGATATTGTGAGGAAAGAGAGTAAAAGCACAAAGGGTGATGCAGTGTATTGTTTGATATTGTTCTCTTGCCGGGATTACTATTTCTATTTTTTTTACTCCTTTGCCCTTGTTTGTGATTGTTGTTTGGATGAGGAAGAGTGCTAAAGCATGAAGGGTGATGTGGTGCATTGTTTGATATTGTGAGGAAAGAGTGTAAAGCACTAAGGGTGATGTCGTGCCGTATGATGTACCATTCCATACCGATATTCATTGATTATACTGTGAGGAAAGAGAGTAAAAGCACGAAGGGTGATTCCGTGCCATGATTTTCATTGATTACATTATACATTGCATAGTGAGGACGAGAGTAAAAGCACGAAGGGTGATGCCGTGCAAGTTTATGATTTCTTGTCCTTATTGATATGCTGGCTTTGATGTTCTTTTCCCTATTGAGATTTCCTATATGAGACTGTTATCTCCCCACAGCATGTTCCCCTTCCTTTATTAATTGTTTTCTCTCTATATTTCTTATCCGTTGTATATATGTATGTCTATTTATTTGAACTGCACAGGTTTATTTGGTAGTCTGGTTCTAGCCTCGTCACTACTTTGCCGAGGTTAAGCTAGGCACTTACTCAATACATGGGGTCGGTTGTACTGATGCTACACCTGCACTTCTTTATGTTGTGCAGATTACGGGAGTGTCTTCCAGCTTATCCGAGAGGCTTCAAGGTATACCCGCTGGTGTTCGTGGGCCTTGGCGTCTCTCCCATCCCTATGTCTTCGCATCTGTCTTATTTTTCCTCTAGTTTCAGAGACAGTCATGTATTTCCTTTCAGACTTGTATTTTGCACTCTTTTAGACAGTTCGTGAGTTTGTGACTCCAGGTTTTGGGAAAATTTACGCGTTGTTGTATTATGTTGTCCTTATTTAGCTTGAAACCATGTTTATTTCCGCTGTTAAATTGTGAACCGTTTATTTTATCCTATTAAATTGATGTTAATATGCTATTTTATCTATACACGTTGGCTTGTCTAGCGGGTTTAACGTTAGACGCCATCACGGCCCGACAGTGGGATTTCGGGGCGTGACAAGTACGGAGACCTCTGTACTTATCCCCCACAGGCTGAAAAGTTAGGAATAACTTCACTTTTCTTCTTTTATGTCGTTCTATTTTAATTCTAAATGTTAATTGAGTTTCGATTTTATTCTCTCGCAGATGGCGAGAACGCGTGTTTCCTCATCTACCGATCTGTAGCCTGATTCTCCTGTTGCAGCTCCTATGAGGGGCCGAGGCAGGGGCAGGGCTCAGCCCAGAGCAACAGCCCCAGTAGAGGACCCACAGGTAGACTTTGTCGGTGAGGTTCCTACTTAGACAGTTCCAGTTGGACCAGCTCAGGTCCCAGAGGAGTTCATTGCCACCCCAGTGCTTCAGGACGCTCTAGTCCGCTTAGTGGGTCTTCTTCCTACTGCACTAGTTGTCTCTCAGGCTGGGGGAGGGACCCAGACTCTTGCTACTCGCACACCAGAAAAGCTAGCTCCTCAGTTCCAGACTCCAGCACCTCAGACGGCCGGAGTAGCTCAGCCGGGCATTGTGGCCCCGGCAGTTGAGGGAGTAGCTATGCCAGCAGATTCTTTATGGAGATTGGATAAATTCACCAAGTTGTTCACTACTACATTTTCAGCTGCACCATCAAAAGATCCCCAGGATTATTTGGACAGTTGTCATGAGGTTCTTCGGAACATGGGCATAGTAGAGTCCAATGGAGTTGATTTTGCTACGTTTTTTCTTTCGGGTTCCGCCAAGACTTGATGGAGAGACTATTGCTTCACCAGGACAGTTGA
>ML406667.1:27383-75464 GCA_005239525.1 Nicotiana knightiana | reverse complement strand
GGCTCAGTTCTCCGAGTTATTCGTGGGGAAGTTCCTTCCAGTTACTCAGAGGGAGGATCTTCGGAGACAATTTAAGCGCCTCCAGCAGGGATCTATGTTTGTCACTCAGTACGAGACCAGGTTCATCACTCTAGCTCGGCATGTTATTATGATACTCCCCATTGATCGTGAGAGAGTGAGGAGGTTTATTGAGGGTTTGGCTCAGCCCATCAGGCTTCAGATGGCCAAGGAGTCAGGTACTGCTATTTCGTCCCAGGATGAGGCCAATGTGGCCAGGAGGATTGAGATGATTATGTCACAGGTAGTGGTCAGGGGGCTGACAAGAGGCCCCATCACTTTGGTCGTTTCAGTGGAGCCTCATCTAGGGGCAGGGATTCTTCAGGAAGAGGTCATCCTCCCAAACCCTATCAGTCGGCACTTCAGGTAGCTCACCGTGCACCGCCAGCTCCTATTGGTGCACCACCAGCACCTATCAGTGCACCGCCGCTTTAGAGTTTCCAGGGTGGTTATCAGGGTCGACAGGGCCAGTTCCAGAGTCAGCAGTCACATCAACAGAGGCGTTGTTATACTTGCGGTGGATTGGGGCAAATTTCTAGGTTTTACCCCCGAGGTTCTGGTGGGTCTCAGTATCGAGGTTCTCGTGCTATGGTTCCCGCATCAAGCGCACCCCCTTAGCTAGCTAGGGGTGGCGGTCAGGGTGCCATAGGTAGAGGTCATACTCATAGAGGTGGAGGACATGCTACAAGAGTTAGAGGTCAAGCCGCAGTAAGTCGACCCAGAGATGATCGGATTGGAGGGGCTCAGCCCCGGTGCTATGCTTTTCCTGCCAGGCCTGATGCTGAGGCTTCTGATGCAGTTATTACAGGTACAGTTTAAGTTTTCAGCCGAGAGGCTTCGGTGTTATTTGATCCAGGTTCTACATTCTCCTATGTGTCTTCATATTTTTCCCCTTGTTTGAGTATGCCCCGTGATTCCTTGAGTACTGTTGTGCATGTGTCTACACCGGTGGGTGATTCTATAGTGGTAGATCAAGTCTACCGTGCTTGTTTAGTAGTCATTGGTGGTCTGGAGACTCAGGTTGATCTTTTACTTCTTGATATGGTTGACTTCTATGTTATATTGGGGATGGATTGGTTATCCCCATATTATGCTATTCTGGACTGTCATGCCAAGACAGTGACCTTGACTTTTCCAGGGGTGCCTCGTTTGGAGTAGAGAGGGATGCCTAGTCATTCTTCTGGTAGAGTCATTTCTTATATGAAGGCTCGACGCATGGTCGAGAAGGGTTGTTTGGCCTATCTGGCCTATGTTCGTGATTCTAGCATCGAGGTTCCTTCCCTGGAGTCTGTGCCCATGGTTCGTGAGTTTCTAAAGGTATTCCCTACTGACCTGTCGGGTATGCCACCCGAAAGGGATATTGATTTTTGTATTGAGTTAGCTCAGGGCACCCAGCCTATTTCTACTCCGCCGTATCGTATGGCCCCGCCAGAGTTGAAGGAGTTGAAAGATCAGTTGCATGATTTGTTGAATAAAGGCTTTATTAGGCCTAGTGTTTCTCCTTGGGGTGCTCCAGTATTGTTTGTCAAGAAGAAGGATGGCTCGATGAGGATGTGTATTGAGTACCTGCATTTGAATAAGGTTACTATTAAGAACAATTATCCTTTGCCAAGGATTGATGATTTGTTCGACCAGCTTCAGGGTGCTTCAGTGTTTTCCAAGATTGACTTGAGATCTGTTTACCATCAGCTGAGGATTAGGGCGTCTGATGTCCCTAAGACAGCCTTTCGTACTCGTTATAGGCATTATGAGTTCTTGGTGATGTCATTTGGGCTGACCAATGCCCCCGCTGCTTTCATGGAGTTGATGCACCAAGTGTTCAGACCTTGTTTGTACTCATTTGTGATTGTTTCATTGATGATATTTCGATTTACTCTCGTAGTCGAGAGGAGCATGAGCAGCACCTTAGAGTCGTCCTCCAAACTTTGAGGGATAGTCAGTTGTATGCAAAATTTTCCAAGTGTGAGTTCTGGTTGAGTTCAGTTGC
This sequence comes from Nicotiana knightiana, assembly GCA_005239525.1. Lineage (NCBI taxonomy): Eukaryota > Viridiplantae > Streptophyta > Magnoliopsida > Solanales > Solanaceae > Nicotiana > Nicotiana knightiana. Next base: position 73,420 of record ML406667.1, on the reverse strand, counting down.
ATTTCTAGGCCATGTGGTGTCGTCAGAGGGTGTTCAGGTGGATCCCAAGAAGATTTCAGCAGTCAGATATTGGCCTAGACCCACCTCAGCTATAGAGATCCGGAGTTTCTTGGGCTTAGCAGGTTATTATTGCCGGTTTGTGGAGGGATTTTCATCCATTGCGGCCCCGATGACTAGGTTGACTCAGAAGAGTGCCCAGTTCAGGTGGTCAGATGAGTGTGAGGCGAGCTTTCAGAAGCTCAAGACAGCCTTGACCACGGCACTAGTGCTAGTTTTGCCCACAGGTTTAGGACCGTATACCGTGTATTGTGAGGATTCACGGGTTGGGCTTGGTGCAGTGTTGATGCAGGATAGCAAGGTTATAGCCTATGCTTCTCGTCAATTGAAGGTTCATGAGAAGATCTATCCAGTTCATGACTTGGAGTTAGCAGCGATTGTGCATGCATTGAAGATTTGGAGGCATTATTTGTATGGTGTGCCATGTGAGGTGTTCACGGATCATAAGAGCTTACAGTATTTGTTCAAACAGAAGGAGTTGAACATGAGGCAGAGGAGATGGTTAGAGTTGCTGAAGGATTATGATATTACCATTCTTTATCATCCGGGAAAGGCCAATGTGGTGGCCGATGCTTTGAGCCGGAAGTCAGCAAGTATGGGTAGTCTTGCTTATTTATCAATTGGAGAGCGACCTATTGCTTTGGATTTTCAGTCTTTAGCCAATCAATTTGTGAGATTGGAGGTTTCTGAGACTAGCAGTGTTTTGGCCCATACCGTGGCCCGTTCTTCATTGTATGACCGTATTCGGACCAGGCAGTATGATGATCGTCATTTATGTGTTCTTAGAGATAGAGTCAGGCACGGAGATGCCAAGCAGGTTACGGTTGATGTTGAGGGAGTTTTGAGGATACAGGGTCAGATTTGTGTACCTGATGTGGATGGTATTCGTGAGTTGATACTTCAAGAGGCCCATAGTTCCCGGTATTCTATTCATCCGGGCGCCGCAAAGATGTACCAGGACTTGCAGCAGCACTATTGGTGGCGGAGGATGAAGAAGGATATTGTAGCTTATGTAGCTCAGTGTTTGAACTGTCAACAGGTTAAGTACGAGCACCAGAGTCCTGGTGGTTTGATACAGCAGATTCAGCTTTCCGAGTGGAAGTGGGAGCGTATCACCATGGACTTTGTAGTTGGATTCCCACGGACTCAGAGGATGTTTGATGCAATATGGGTCATTGTGGATAGGCTGACCAAATCAGTGCACTTCATTCCAGTATCAATTTCATATTCAGCAGAGAAGTTGGCAAGGATCTATATGAGAGAGATTGTTAGACTGCATGGTGTGCCCATATCCAATATATCAGACTGAGGTACTCAGTTTACCTCCCATTTCTTGAGAGTATTTCAGCAAGAGTTGGGCACCCAGATTGATTTGAGCACCGCATTGCATCCTCAAACGGACGGACAGTCCGAGCGTACTATTCAGATTTTGGAGGATATGTTGCAAGCTTGAGTTATTGACTTTGGAGGTTCATGGGACCAGTTCTTGCCTTTAGCTGAGTTTGCCTACAACAACAGCTATCAGACGATCATTCAGATGGCCCCGTATGAGGTGTTGTATGGTAGACGGTGTCGGTCTCTAGTCGGATGGTTTGAGCCTGGAGAGGCTAGATTGTTGGGTTCCGAGTTAGTCCAGGATGCCTTGTACAAGGTGAAGATCATTCAGGATAGACTTCGTACAGCTCAGTCCAGGAAGAAGAGTTATGCGGATCGCAGAGTTCGAGATTTGGCATTTATGATAGGCGGACGGTATTGCTTCGGGTGTTGCCCATGAAGGGGGTGTTGAGATTCGGAAAGAAAAGCAAGTTGAACCCTAGGTACATTGGTCCATTTGAGATTCTGGACAAGGTAGGAGAGGTGGCCTATATACTTGCCTTGCCACCTAGTCTGTCAGCCGTGCATCCGGTATTTCACGTGTCTATGCTCCAGAGGTATATTGCGGATCCATCTCATGTACTTGACTTCAGTGGTGTCCAGTTGGACAAGGATTTGTCTTATGAGGAGGAGTCGGTAGCCATATTAGACTGGTAGGTGCGACAGTTGAGATTGAAGAGTTATCCTTCGGTTCGTGTTCAGTTGAGAGGTCAGCCTGTTGAGGCAGCTACTTGGGAGTCCGAGCCCGATATATGGAGCCGATATCCCCACCTTTTCCCCGATTCTGGTACTTTTCTATGTCCGTTTGAGGATGAACGGTTATTTTAGAGGTGGAGATTGTGATGACCCAAAAGTTCATCTTGTGTAAATTTAGCAAAAACTGTGTTCCGCGGCCCCGAAAGCCTCCGTTAATATCACCTCGATGTGTGTGCGCAACCGGGTGCATAGCCGGGAAGCCTTTATGTGGAAATATGTTAAATAGTTGAATTGATGATAATTAATGGAATAAAATTGACTTTGGTCAACATTTTTGGTAAACGGATCTGTACTCATGATTTAACGGTCCCGAAGGGTCCGCAGAAAAATATGGGATCTAGGCGTATGCCCGGAATCGAATTCCGAGGTCCCAAGTCCGAGAAATGAACTTTTAAAGAAAATTGCTTTCTGAAAATAACAAAGACTTTTGAAAATGAACTTTGATGTGAAATCTGTATTACCGAGCCCGTATTATGGTTCCGAAGCCCAGAACAGGTTCAATATGTGTTATGTGAGTTATTTGTAAAATTTGGAAAGAAACGGACTTGGTTTGACGTGTTTCACATCAAAATTGGAGAATTTAGAAGTTTATGAAGTTTGAGGAAATCTATGGATTTTTTAGTTTAATTCATTATTTTTGATGTTATTTTAGTGGTTTAATTACTCGAATAAGTTCGTAAGATGATTTTGAAGTCGTGTGTATATTTGGTTTTGAGCCCCCAGGGCTCGGGTGAGTTTCGGGTAGGTGTCGGGGTGCAAAAGAGTTGGAAAATCTTGTTTTGGGGGGTTGTTCTGGTGTCTGGGATTTTACACTATGCGATCATATAGGTTGCCCCGCGATCGCGTAGTGTTGTGTGAGGAGGGGTTAATTTGCTTTGCGCGATCGCAAAGCTGAAAGCGAACGCGTAGCCTTAAGGTTTAGCTCTATGCGATCGCACCCCTATGTCCGCGATCGCGAAAGTCTCCCGTAGGGTTGGGGGCTGGGCAGCAGTTTGTTCTATGTGAACGCGTTCTTTCGTTCGCGATCGCGTGGGTCCACGTCCTGGTTCTCTACGATCGCAATCACTTATTCGCGATCGCGTACGTCTGAAACCTAGTACTCTCCGCGATCGCATCCCTTCTATCGCGATCGCGTAGAGTAATTTCGCCCAGTTATTTAAAGTGTCCAAAACAGAATACCATTACGGATTTCATACCTTTCACCATTTTCTTCTTCTTCACTCTTCTTGGGTGAGTCTTAGGAGTCCATTCCACCATAGCTTCATGGGTAAGTGTTCCTAACTCTAATTTCTTCCATTTTCCTTCATCAATCACTAGATTCTAGGTCTAGAAACATGAAATCAAAGGTAGAAATATGGGGTTTTGGGTAGAGTTAGGGCTTTTGAAAAATTTGGGAATTCAACCTCATTTTGGGGTCGGATTTCAAAATAAATTGTATATTCGGGTTTATGGGGGAATGGGTGATCGGGTTTTGGTCCGAACCGCGAGTTTGGACCAAGCGGACTCGGGGTCGAATTTTGGTATGTTTGGAAGAATTATGGGAAATGTATAAATAGGCTTTGGAATTGAGTTATTGAATTATTATTGATGTTATTAAGTCAATTATGTCTAGATATTATTGTTTCGGAGTTGGATTCAAGAGGAAAGGCCGTGATTGAGGCTTGACTTGCATTCTTGGAGCCGGGGTAAGTATTTGGCCTAACCTTAGCTTGAGGGAATAGGTATAGAGTCCTATTTGCTATGTGTAATTCATGTCCAATGTATAGGTGAGGTGACGGGTACCTATATGTTGTGGTCAAGCATGCCTGTGAGTCGATTTTGATGAGTTGTTTAATGTTCTTTAATATTCTCTGTGTTGTGAATTATTGGGAACCTTGAAAGTGGTACCTTGAGGTTACTTCATGACGTAGAAAAATTATTGATTATGTGTTCAGTCGAGGATTTTACTGTTGACATTATACCTCTGAGTGAGATTGGTTATAGTTGAGTCCCTTGTCGTTACAGTAGAATTTTGTTGATTATTTCTGAACATTTGAAATGTCGTATTGTTAAAATTTCATATCAATTGTTGCTTTTACACTCATCATGCACGAGGGAACATTCTGTGCCGGTTGATTATTATTTATGCACGAAGGAACATTCCGTGCCAATTGATTATATTTATGCACGAAGGAACATTTCGTGTCGTGTTGATGATATATATATGCACGAGGTAACATTCTGTGCCAATTGATTATTATTTATGCACGAAGGAACATTCCGTGCCAATTGATTATATTTATGCACGAAGGAACATTTCGTGTCGTGTTGATGATATATATATGCACGAGGTAACATTCTGTGCCAATTGATTATTATTTATGCACGAAGGAACATTCTGTGCCGATTGATTATATTTATGCACGAAGGAACATTCTGTGCCGATTGATTATTATTTATGCGCGAGAGGACATTTTGTGTCGTGTTTATGATTATTATGCACGAGGGGACATTCTGTGCTGTGTTGATGATATATATATATATATGCACGAGGGGACATTTTGTGTCGTGATTGTGATGTTTTATGCACTAGGGGACATTTCGTGCCATGTTTATGCTGTTTATGCACGAAGGGACATGTCGTGCCATTTCTTTTCACTGTTTAATTCGTGTTGTCAATCCCCGTTATTATTTTTGGATATTTTATACTGTTGTTTCGTTTCCGTCATTTCAGTATTTGGTTTCTCTTATCCCCAGCATGTTCTTTCCCCGTAATTGTATTCTTGTTTATTTTCTGCTATACTATTGAACTGCATAGGTACAATTTGTTGTCCTGTCCTATCCTCGTCACTACTTCGTCGAGGTTAGGCTTGGCACTGACTCAGTACATGGGGTCGGTTCTACTGATGCTACACCTGCACTTCTTTATGTTGTGCAGATTATGCAGCCGGACCCAGTGGACATCGCTAGTGGGAGTGTCCTTCAGTCCATTCCAAATGACACCGAGGTAGTTCCGCATGGCGTTCGTGGATCTCAGCGTCCCTGTCTATCTTTCATTCTGTTCTTTATGTGTTTTCCAGACAGATACATCATTTTATTTTCAAACTGTTGTTTTTAGTCAAATCTTAGACTAGTTCGTGAGGTTGTGACTCCACTTCTGTTGTACTTAAAGGGATTTCTGCGTTATTAGCTATAGTTATTAAGAATTATGTAATGCTTCCGCACTTTGTTTCAATTATATAGTCAGTGTTTGTTATTTTCACTTGTTAATAAATTAATACAGTTAACACGTTGGCTTGCCTAGCGAGTGCAACGTTAGGCGCCATCACGGCCTGGAGGTGGGATTTCGGGTCGTGACAGTTACACAAGTCCATGACATTCAAAGACATTCCAGAAGCTAGAAAATTCATCAACATGTATTCCCTTGCTAATACTTATAGGTTAAAATAACTTAAGAGTTGCCCCCAAAGGATTAGGTACGAATGTTTAGATGAAGACTGCCCCTTTGTTGGCCATATTTCTAAAGACTCTAAAGGTCTTGGTGTTAAATTAAAGACTTTAGGGGAATAACACGAGTGTAATATTTCATATGATAACCACATGGTAAAGGCAAAAATTATAGGTGCTTACTTTAAGAGAGGGTTGTAAGATAATCCTAAAACTAAAATTAAGGAGATGATGGTAAGTGTAAAAGTTGCATTTAACATCAATGTTAGTCATTCAAAATTTAAGATAGCCAAGAGAATGATCCCATTCAAAGTGTAGAAAATGGAGGGTAATTTTGCAGATGATTACAACAAGCTTGAGGCTTATGCTAATGAATTAAGGTCTAGTAATCCAGGAATTGATTTTGTGATTAACATATCAAAGGATGCACTTAGTGAAGGAAAAAGAAGACTTTGAAGAATGTGCGTGTGTATATATATATATATGGGTGTGTGGGGGTGTGTTTTCATGCATTAAAATGGGGTTTAAGAGTGGGTTGAGACCATTTATTGGCTTGGATGGAACCTTTTTGAAAGGAAAATGCTAGGGTCAATTGTTAGTAGTTGTTGCTCAAGACTCCATGGGGCACTTTTATCCCCTAGCTTGGGTTGTTCTTGATAAAGAAACCAAAGTTACATGGAGTTGGTTCATAAGACTGCTACGGCATTCATTGTACCTCAAAATGGGAGAAGGGATCACATTTATATCAGATATGCAAAAGGTACGAATTAACAATTTAACCTAATTTTTCTTGTAATATATTTATGTATTTACTTATGCATCTCTTTTTTGTTTTCTCATTTTCAGGGTTTGATTGATTCGGTCTAGTTGGTCCTTCCTGAGGCACACCATAGATATTGTGTAAGACACATAGAGGCAAATTGGTACAAAAGATGGGGACATGGGGAATATAAGAAGTACCTCTAGGGGGCTGCATGAAGCACATATGAAGAAGATTTTAAAGACTAATTAAGAAATATAGGACAAGTGGATGAACATGGTAAGGATGTTGTTGAAGATTTGATGAGGTACCCATCCTAAAGTTGGAGTAGAGCATACTTTGACACTATTTGCAAGAACTACTCAGCGGATAACAACCTAATGGAGTCCTTCAATTCATGGATCAGGGAAGCAAGATTCAAGCCAATTATCAAGATGTTTGAGGATATTATAGTAAAAGTTATGAACATGCTAAGGGAACATGAATCTGTTATAATGACATGGAGTAGTGACTTCAGCCCCCAAACCATGCAATTTTATAGCCACTACTTGAAGATTACAAATAAGTGTCATGTTCATTTCATTGGTCAAGAAGGGTATGAAGTGAGTAAAGATGGTGATAGACACACAGTGAAAATAATGGTGAAGAGATTCACATGTAGGACATGGGACCTTAGTGGAATCCCATGTCTTCATGCAATCAAAGCAATACAACATATCAAGATGAATCCCCTGACTAAAATACACTGGTGGTAAACCAAAGAGGCCTATCTCCTAGCCTATTCACATAACCTACAACCAGTAAGAGGAGAATAATTTTGGAAGGTAGAAGCATCTCATGCGATGGATCCACCATAATTTGTGAAGATGGCTGGAAGGCCTAAAGTCCAAGGAGAAGGAGAAAAAAATGAGGCAGTCAACAGACAAGGTGCAACATTCTTTATTTTCTACTAATTCTATTCTATTTTTTGTTGATTTACTCTAAATATGTCATTATATTTTTCTATTAAATAGCATTCTAAGGGAAAGCAGCCAAAGGCACGTACAAAAAAGGGCAAGCAGGCAAAGAGACAAAGTTGTTTAAGAGATGAAGACAGTAATGATGAACAACCCATGTCACCACTTGCTACAAATATACCAGCTGAGGAGGAAATACAACTTTTAGCACCACAACTTAGTCAAGGAAGTCAATCAAGTCATTCAGTTCAAGACACAAACTTTCAGTTTATTCCAACTCCTTCAGTGCAAAGGAAACTTCTCAATAACAGTGTTCTACCGGATTATCAATTTCCTGATTTTAATTCAGATTCTATCCCAGATATTAGGCCAAGGAGTTTCTCTGAAGAAAGTACAATATTGCTTATGAGACAGCAATGAACCATACAAGCTATAACAGGAACCGTCAACTTTATTGGTGACTCATCTAGTGTGAGTGTGCCCTCAAACCTACCATACTCAGCTAAAAATCTCACATGGAATGGTAACAAAGCTATAAAAGGAAATCATCTTGAAAAGATGGTCAAGATGAAGACAAGAAAGGGTAATGACAAGTCACAAAACTAATGTGACTTGAACTAAAGGTGGAAATCAGTTAAGTAGTGAAAGTTTTTGTTAATTTTAACTTTAGAAGACTTGTAATTACTGCTATGACAGTACAGTTATTAATTTGTTGGTGGATGTAATTATTACTAAGACAGTATATTTATTTTTGTGTTTGGTGTTATCGACTTCTATAAAGTCCATTATGTGAATGTTATGAGAGTAGTTGTTATGAAGTTGGTGATGTACTATGGCAGTTGTTATTATGAATTTTTGTGGATATTAGTAAATTCTATACAATTTGTGGTACGGATTTCCTAGTTCATCATGTTCCCTTTATTTTGATATTCATTATCTTAATCATTATCTTTTTGTTAATATAGATTGAACACATAAGGATATGGAAAAGAGGTAACTGCGGCAATGGTAGATGTTTGTGTAGAGTAACACCTATTAATTAAAAGTGGATGCAACAACCTGATCGGTTATTTTGAGCTCTGACACATCGTTTGGCAGTTTGAGAACATAGGTAGATTCATTTCAGATATTATGACCTGTACGCGTGGTCGGAATTGAATTTCGGGAAGATAAGAGTTGATTTAAAAAGAAAATTCTCATTTTGAAAGCTTTAAGTTGGAAGAATTGACTAAGGTTGGATTTTTTAGAATACAACTCAGAATTGAGATTTGAAGGTTTCAACAGATTCATATGATGATTTTGGACTTGGGCGTATGTCCAGGTCGGGTTTTGGATGGATCGGCAGCGTTTCAAAGCCTATTGTGGAAAGTTGGCATTTTGAAAGGATTTCATTAATTCGGGTTGAAGTGTATTTCAATGTTCTCGACTTCCGTCTTGTATTATCCTAGGAATAGATACGTATGGTGATTTTGGTCTTAGGAGCACGTCTGGGTATGGATTTGGAGGTCCGAAGGTCATTTCGGAGTCATGTGGTGGAAGTTGGAAAGTTGAAGGTTTTTGAGAAGTTTGACCGGAAGTGGACTTTTTGATATCACGGTCGGATTCTGATTTTAGAAGTTGGAATAGGTCTGTAATGTCAAATGTGACTTCTGTGCAAAATTTGAGGTCAATAGAACGTGATTTGATAGGTTTCGGCATCGAATATAGAAGTTTGAAGTTTTAAAGTTTATTAAGCTCGAATTGGGGTGCGATACATGATTTCGATGTTGTTTGATGTGATATGAGGCCTCGACCAAGTTTGTGTTATGTTATGGGACTGGGTTTTCTGATTGGACAGGGTCCCAGGGGGGTCTCAGGTATGTTTCGGGGTGGTTTCATACCAAATTGGAATGATTTGCTGCTATTGTTGCTAATATCGGGTTTCATTCTTCGCAAACGCGAAGGGACTCACGCATTCGAGAAGGAGACTTTTGGGGGCTGCTGCATTTTCCCATTGCGAACGCGCTGGGAGAGACGCGAACGCGGTGAAGAGTTTTAGGGACCTACGAGAATGTGGTTGGGCGGACACGAACGCGAATGCGTAGAAGAATGTGAGGAGCTGGGCCTGAGGCCGTTTGGCCTACGCGAACGCGAGGCTGGTCATGCGAATGCGAAGCAGTGAGGGCGGAAAGCTTCACGAACGCGTAGTATGGAACATGAACGCGAAGAGGGTTTTCTTGGCCTTGGTTTGCTGAGCTTCGCGAACGCGAGGCGCCTGCCGCATTCGCGAAGAAGGGTCATCTGGGCAGTGTGTAAGTTTGCAAAAACGGGTTTGTCTCATTTTTCTTATCCCATTTCTTCATGGGAGCCTACCTAAGAGAGATTTTGGAGCTCCATATTCATCATCTATGTCAAGGTAAGTGATTCCATCCTATTGCAAGATAAACATCACGACCCTAAAATCCATTAAAGGTCGTGATGGCGCCAGACACCGCTGTCAGTCAAGCCAATAATAAATACTTAATTTGGTTCTCATTTTAATATTTTTGAAGTCATATTTTCCTTAAATTAAATAGTAAAGAATGGAATTTACAGAGTAAGTAATAATATTTTTAACAATTCCAATACAGGAAAACCCATAATCACCCCAAAACCCGGTGTCACAAGTGCATGGGCATCAACTAGGAATATAAAATAAAATACAACATATGTCCGTAATACAAATTGGACAGGAAAAATATAAATAATGTGAAGGAGACTTTGCCGGCTGCGGGTCGTAATAAGCAATGCAGCTCACCTAAGTCACTGCATGCATACACGCCTCTGCTCTCACAAGGCCACTAGTCATATATGTACCTGCACAAAAATATGCAGCAAGCGTAGTATGAGTACATAAATCAACGTGTACCCAGTAAGTATCTAGCCTAACCCCCGAGGAGTAGTGACAAGGGGTCGACATCAATACTTACCAGTGGTCCAATAACATCAAGTACAGTAAGGAGGTAAGTAAGTATGAGGTAGAGTAAAAAAAGCAAATAAATAAGTATAAATCACGGGGTACAAATCCCCCTCTTTACGAGGAACTCAAGCTCTCCATTAGAAATCCCCTCCTTAACCGGAGCATGTATATAGATATAGTGGATCTCATCAAGTAGATTGCAATAATTCAAATCCGGAAAACTCATAGATACGCTGGCTTCTTACCAAGTTTTACGCACGATTTCATGAGGATATGATATAGGAAATGCCGAGGCGTACGGCTCGATCCATCATAATAAGTAAATTGTGCAATACTGAGGGTCGAACAGCGCGAACCATAGATGCATCTATTAACCTGCCGAGGCGAACGGCCCGATCCTATAAGAGTGAAATACATAATCCTACCGAGGCGAGCGGCCCGATCCCATTAGAAAAGAAGCTTTGACGGGTCCTTGACCCCACTCAGGAATAAACATGTGAGTTGTAATTTCTTTAATGAAAACCTTTCAACAAAACATATATATTACGGAGACATGCCGTAAGAGGAGAAATATTATCCGGTGACTAATCATGAACCCGTGAAGTCTCTACAATAGCAAGTCTAGTCTCAAATAGAAATGTAAAACGAAGGAATTTAATAAGCGAGAGACTGCTCAAATAGTACAGCTATAGCATGATGTGAACCTAAGTCTACCCGGACAATAACATGAATGTAGCTACGTACGGGCTCTCGTCACCTCGCGCGTACGTAGCCCCCTCCCCTCCCCCTCCACAACAAGTAGCACACATCAAATTATCACCTAGGGGTAATTTCCCCTTCACAGAGTTAGGCTGGAGACTTACCTCGTCTCCAAGAATATTTTTTGGTCCAAAAGTGTGCTTTCAATCCTCAACTCAGTGCCAAACGACCCGAAGCTAGTCAAATATTATATAAAATAGTCAATACGTGCTCAAGAGTTTACATCCTAACTATTAAAGTAAATTTCCAACCCAATGCCACGACCCCAAAACCAACCCAGTCGTGATGGAGCCTATTGTGGAACTAGGCAAACCTACACTCTTAACCAATTCGATTTTCTCATAACAACGTTTAAATATTAACCTTTTCACCAGAGAAACCGAAATAAAAGATAAAGACAAGGCCCAAAATACCGTAAAATACATCCCAAAATCTGGTGTCACTAAGTCATGAGCCATACTACAACTGTGTCAAAATACATCAAGACAACATTTGTATGGGAAATAACTAACAAAATACACAAAGGAAGATAGGGAAGGAGAAAGGCGGGTCTGCGATCGCCAAGCAGCTACCTCGCTCTCTCCGAAGATGAACCGCAGCAAACGATCAATTGGCACTATCGTAACCTGGGATACCTGGATCTACACACAAGGTGTAGGGGGTAACGTGAGTACACCAACTCAGTAAGTAACAAGCCCAAACTGTGAGCTGAGAGGTAGTGACGGACTAAACCTCAACATTTATAACAGAATCAATGTACAGAAATTTAGGCATGCTTTTAGTTAACTAGACAGCTCAAAGTGATAAGAAAGTATAGTTCCGAACATTTTAACATATATAACTCAACGTATTTTACATGCCAATGCATCAACTGTATATAATTCACAATGTGCTCCCACTATCAAATACTCGTCCACTCAGTACTATATATGGCTCGCATGGCCCAAGGAAGATCCATCCCAGAATATATACACGTCTGACAGAAGTCACTCAGTACTGAGGAAGGCCAATCTAGCCCTATGGAGAAGATTCATCTCCAGATAAGAATACACCTCACAACCACTTGGTATTGTATATGGATCACACGGCTCAGGGAAGATCCATCCCAGAATATATATACATATCTGACACCAGTTTCTCAGTACTGAGGAAGGATATTCCTGCCCCATGGAGAAGATCCATCTCTAGATACAAATACTTCGTACAAGATCCATGTCCAGGGAATATCCATCCCTCAATAATATCATTGCGCTCACTGGGGGTGTGTTACAGACTCCGGAGGGGCTCCTACAGCCTAAGCGCTATCATAAGCCAGATCCAGGCATAAATCAATATAACATGCTGTGGCGTGCAGCCTGATCCCATAACTGTCACTCAATATCAGGCTCTCGGCCTCACTCAATCATCACTCTCTAGTTTCGCTCACACGGGCTCACAATGCATGGACTAGCCTGAATCAATTATATAATGTGCAAAACAACAATTTCCGAGACTGAGACATGATATGATATGCAATAACAAGATTGAGTATATAATAACAATGAAACACATGAAATGATAGCAATAAGCGACCACTCGGGTCTCAACAGTATCAGTGTGAAGCCTTAACATAATATCTAGCATGTTTGCATTAATCACATTGACAGTAGTACGGATATCAACAAGGAGGAATCACTAAACTGAGCCATGGAATGAACCAGGTCACCATTCTTACGGTGCACGCCCTCACGCCCGTCACTTAGCATGTGCATTACCTAAATTCTAACCATATAACACATAGTTCTGGATTTCGAACCCTCAGGACCAAGTTTGGAAGCATTACTTACCTCAATCAAGCCAAAACTCTACTCTGCGATGTCTTTGCTGCTCGATTCAGCCTCAAATCGCCCTGAATCTATCCATATGCCTCATCTGCGGTTACCGCTTTTGCAAAAAACATCTGCATCTGCGGAAATCACTTAAGGCCCCTAGTCCGCATCAGCGATCACTTCTCAGCACCTGCGGGCTCGCAGGTGCGGCCCCTTCTCCGCTTCTGCGATAAATCCCCAGGCCTCCAATACTCGCACCTGCGACTAGCTTCCGCATCTGCGATGCTCGTACCTACAGTCCCCTATCCGCAGGTGCGGCCATACCAGAACAGCAGCACCAGCTGCATTTTTCCAAGTTCAAACTCTCCGATGGCCATCTGAAATAATCCCGAGCCCCTCAGGGCCTCAACCAAATATACCAACACGTCATATATCCTTATACGAACTTAGTCGAACCTTCAGACAAAACAACACCAAAACACTGAATTAACCCCGAATTCAAGCCTAAGGATTTATAAACTTCCAAAAATTCACCAATGATGCCGAAACCAACCAAACCACGTCCGAATTATCTGAAATTTTGCACACACATCACTAACGACCCTACAAACCTATTCCAACTCCCAAAATTCTATTCCGACCCGGATAGCTAATTTTCCACTCCTGACCGGAATTGCCAAAAATCCAATTTCGCCAATTCAACCCTAATTCTACCACGGACCTCCGAATAACATTCTGAACACACTCATAAGTCCCAAATCACCTAACGAAGCAATCCTAACCATAAAAACCAAATTCCGACATCATTTACTTATAAGTCCACTTATGATTGACTTTTCCAACTAATTAGCCAACTTAAGAGACTAACAGCCCGTTTGGCCAAGCTTATAAAATCAGCTTATTTTGAGAAGTATTTTTCTCAAAAGTACCTTTTTAAAAAGTGATTTTTGTGAGAAGTAGTTTGTGTTTGGCTAATTAATTTGAAAAGCACTTTTAAGCAGTAATTAGTGTTTGGCCAAGCTTTTGAAAACTGCTTCTAAGTGTATTTTTTTCAAAAGTGCTTCTCAGAAAAGTGCTTTTGGAGAGAAGCTACTTTTTCTGCTTCTCCAAAACTGCTTCTGTTTCTCCTCAAAAGCACATTTTTCCTTCCAAAAGCTTGGCCAAACACCTCAATTTTTGGCCAAAAGTGCTTTCGGCCAAAAAAAGCACTTTTGGCCCAAAAAAAAGCTTGGCCAAACATGCTGTAAGTGTCTCATACCCGACCCAACCAACCCAACCCAACACAATATAAAAGACCTGAACCACACATAATGAAACAGAAACGGGAAAAACGGGGCTAAAACTCTCGGAACGACCGATCGGGTCATTACACCCAATTTGAAGAATTCGTAAAATTCACCCTTGAGCCCACGTGCCCGGATTATGGAAATTTTTGAAGATAAACATTACCCATAACATCATGAACTCAAATATATGTTTTTTTCTCAAATCCATTCCCAAATTCGTAGTTAAAATCAAAAAATATAATTTCTAGGTTTTCTACCAAAATCCCCACAATTTCTACTAATTTTCATGTTTAAATCCTTATACAAACCATGTATTTAACTTGCAATAGGTGGGAACCACTTACCTTGTGTTTCTTGATGAACCCCCTTCCCCCCCTGAAGCTCTTGAAAATCGTCTCAACCAAGTGAAAAATGAGAGAAGGAGAGCCAAACATGCTCTTAAAACAATTCTACCTAGCGACATTTCGCACCTGCGGCGTTTCTTCTGCGACCACGCCACCGCTTCTTCATAAATCACCCAAACGCGATGCCTCGCACCTACGGAAATATTTCCCACTTCTGCGACATCACAGGTGTGAGCTCGCTTTCGCTCCTGTGCCTTCTTCTGCTTCTGCGCCCAGCTCTTCGCTCCTACGCAGATGCCGCCAGAACTCCGCACCTGCGGTCTTTCCCGTAGTTGGATTGCCCCGCTTCTGTGACCCCTAGGCCACTTCTACGTTGCCGCACCTACGGCCAAAACCTCGTAGGTGCGATTACACCAGATGACAGCAGATTCAGCAACTTCATAAGGCCAAATTCAATCCTTTAACCATCCGGAATCCACCCGAGGCCCCTGGACCTCAACCAATTATACCAACACGTACTAAAACAGCATACAGACTTAGTCGAGCCTTCAAATCACATCAAACAACGTTGAAACCACGAATCGCACCCCAATTCAAGCTTAATGAACTTTAGAACTTCAAACTTCTATATTTGATGCTGAAACCTATCAAATCACGTCTGATTGACCTTCAATTTTGCACACAAGCCACATTTGACATTACAAACCTATTCCAACTTTCAAAATCGGAATCCGACCCCCATATCAAAAAGTCCACCCCCGGTCAAACTTCTCAAAAGCCTTCAAATTTCTAACTTCTACCACATGACCCCGAAATGACCTACGGACCTCCAAATCCACTTACGGACGTGCTCCTAATACCAAAATCACCATATGGAGCTATTCTCAGACACGAAATCCGAAATGGACACCGATAACATTGAAGTATACCTCAACCTAAATTTATGAAATTCTTCCAAAATGTCAACTTCCACAATAGGCGTCGAAACGCTCCCGGATCATCCAAAACCCGATCTGAACATGAACCCAAGTTCAAATCCTGATTCCGAGGTTGTTTACTCAAAAACCACACTTTAGTGAATTCCTCCAGCTTAAGACTTCCGTAATTAGAATCCTCTGTCCAAATCAATTTCAAACTTCCCGAAATTTAATTCTGACCACGCGTACAAGTCATAATACCTAAAGTGAAGTTGCTCAAGGCCTGAAACCGTCGAATGACGTGCTAGAGCTCAAAATGACCGATCGGGTTGTTACATTCTCTCTCACTTAAACATACATTAGTCCTCAAACGTGCTAACAACTGCTCCAAAGTTGTCCAAAATCACTGTTTAGCACCCCGTGCTACCACAACCCAGTTGAGCACATTAGCTCGAGCAAACCTGAATATCCTCCCTTTTATCTAGTCAAATAAACCTTAGAACCAAATTTCAACATCTGAAATCCTCTTCCAGGTCTACACGATGCACCAATAAATGATTGTATCCTCTTACAGAATTCACACCACGCACAGCATTATTCACCTGACCATAATGACATCCCTTGATAGCAATAGCCGAAATCCCACGTATCTGATGCCCACAACACACCTCACGAAGTAGATAAGTCCTAAAGTTTTTGTCTTTGTAACTGGGGAACTTCAGCATACGGGGCTGAAGTTCCCCAGTTACAAAGACAAAAACTTCAGCATACTAGGTTGAAGTTCCCCAGCTTACAAAGACAAAACTTCAGCTCTAGAGCTGAAGTTTTGTCTTTGTAACTGGGGAAGTTCAGCCCCGTATGTTGAAGTTTTGTCTTTATAACTGGCGAACTTCAGCTTAACTGGTGAACTTCAGCTCAGCGAGGGGAAGGGAGCTGAAGTTATTTAAAAAGTGGGTACAAGTTAAAAGTTTTTAAAAAAGCGGGTATAGGTTAAATGGGGGCGACCAAATAGGGTGCCCCGCGCAATTTTTACCTTTTTATAGGGATACATGTTTTAGGGTTAGGTTAATATGTATTGGGATAAGGGAAATGGGTTGGTGGGGTTTTGGGTTAGGGCGGATTAGGAGGAAATTGGGCCATGAAAATTGGCCCATTCCGAATTTAGCCTTAACAGCCTTTTCTTCTTTTTATGCTTTTGCAGAATTAGCCACTTTAGACTCAATTTTAATTTAAATATATTTCTTGGCTAGCCTATGTATTTATTTTATCTAATGATGGACTAGTGCAACTAAGTAATTAATTAACCTACGAATGCAATTTTAATTTTTAGAAGATGCATTTAATAATGTAACTAAATCCTAAAAATGCAGTTTAAACCTAAAATGCCACGAAATGAAAATGTGAAAATTTTTTTCTTATTTTCTATAATTTAAAATATTAAACATGCATGACATGCAACTAAATAAAGAAAAATTCTTAAAAAATTATTTTTGATTATTTTTTAGGACTAATTTCCATGCGGGGCAAAAATTGAGTGTTCACAGCTGCCCCTCTTTGCTCGATAACATGAAGAGTTTTCGGGCAAAGATAAAGTGAGTAATTACGAGCAATTTTTTCCCGTTTGGTACTCCATTTGGAAGCATTTTAAAAAAGTTTTGACCGAACCTTGCTTCAGAGGTTGCCTACATATCCTTGGCTATAAAGGAATCAGGTCAGTGTAGTTCTGGAAGTTTTGGTAGCTGGGACTACCGGGAAGCTGTGATTTCACTACTATTGTTGCTGCTTACTGCTTGCTGAGCTCCTTATTACATCAAAATCAAAATGAAAAAGACTAAACTAGCCTATCAGCTACGAGTTACAAAATTCCTATCTACAAGTCTTCTGAAGCTTGATCTTGAGTCTTGGTTGTTTCTTCACGCAGACTCTGATCTAAATCTTGATGCTTGTTAGCTGTATGTGCTGGTTCAATCTTCTTCAAAATTTCGGATCAAGAAGGGGCATGCATAGCTTGTGACTTCAATATGTCTCGAGTAGTCCACCTCTTTTCCGTTTCTGTACTTTGGGGTTCAATTCTTTTCTTTTATTCTGAATTGATACGTCTTCTTTTGGTCGTCTCGAATCCATTGTCCTAAATTGTAATCTGCGCAAAATCAAAAATAAACGAACGAATTTTTCTGCCCCAATTTTCACCAGGAAAATGTCATGAGTTATTGTAAGAAATCTACACTATTTTGTTATTGAAAGCGATGAAAAGCCAGGAGAAGTGCCCACGGAGTTATTGTAGACTAGGGAGTGGATACCCTATGCCTAAAAAGTAAAATCAACTAGGGATTGGAGACCCTATGTTGGAAAAGATCGACAGGTTATGTTGCCGTCAAGAAAACATCAATGGGTTATGCCGGTGTCTGGGGGGCGGATCAACGGGTTATGCCGTTGTCAAGAAAAGAGATCACCAGGTTATGCTGGTGTCTGTAAAGGTCAACAGGTTATGCTTTTGCCCCGGAGAAGAGAACATCGGGTTATGCCAGTGTCAGGAGGTGATCAACAGGTTATACTGTTGTCAAAAATATCACCAGGTTATGCCGGTGTCTGCTAGGGAGTGGGACCCTATGTCGGAAGGAAGACTAGGGAATGGAGACCCTATGTCTAAAAATAAAATCAACTAGGGATTGGAGACCCTTTGTTGGAAAGAAGACTAGGGAGTGGAGACCATACGTCTAAATAAAATCAACTAGGGCTTGGAGACCCTATGTTGGAAAGAAGACTATGGAGTGGAGACCCTATGTCTAAAAATAAAATCAACTAGGGATTGGAGACCCTATGTTGGAAAGAAGACTAGGGAGTGGAGACCCTATGTCTAAAAATAAAATCAACTAGGGATTGGAGACCCTATGTTTGAAAGAAAACTAGGGAGTGGAGACCCTATGTCCAAAAATAAAATCAACTAGGGAGACCCTATGTTGGAAAGAAGACTAGGGAGTGGAGACCCTATGTCTAAAAATAAAATCAACTAGGGATTGGAGACCCTATGTTTGAAAGAAAACTAGGGAGTGGAGACCCTATGTTGGAAAGAAGACTAGGGAGTGGAGACCCTATGTCTAAAATAAAATCAACTAGGTATTGGAGACCCTATGTTGGAAAATGGGACTATTGAATTGTGTACCTATGCTAAAATGAATCAAGAAGGATTTTTCATTTTTTTTTCCAGAAATATATATATATATATATATATATATTAGGAGAAAGATTCATCAGACTAAGACGTTTATCCTAGGAGAAAGATTCATTAGACTAGGCTTTTTTATTATCTTAGGAGAAAGATTCATCAGACTAAGATTTTTATCCTAGGAGAAAGTTCATCAGACTAAGATTTCTATCCTAGGAGAAAATTCATCAGGCTAGCTCCCTTATATTTTGTTATCTTAGGAAAAAGATTCATCAGACTAAGATTTCTATCCTAGGAGAAAGTTCATCAGACTAGGTTTTCTATCTTAGGAGAAAGATTCATCAGACTAAGATTTTGATCCTAGTCGCATGAATCAGATCTTGCGTAGTTCAGGAAGATCAGGAATAAAGGAAATAAACTAACTCTTTTTTTTGAATTTTGAAATTTTTTGTTTTTACTTTTTGAAAGAAATACTTATAAAGAAGAAAGAAAATTTTTTTTGATTTTGATTTTCATTTTCTTTTCTTTTTTTTTAATTCTTTGTTTTCCGGTGAATTTCGAAAGAAAAACTTCTAAAGAAGAAAGAAAAATATTATTGAATTTTTGGACTTCTATGTTAAAATTATGAAAGAAAGACTCCTAAAGAAAATATTTTTGAATCTTCAAATTCCTTTTCAATTTTCGAAAGAAAAACTTCTAAAGAAGAATGAAAATATTTTTGGATTTTTTAAAAGAAATTAAAAGAAAATATTTTTGTATTTTTTTGAAATTGGGGCCTAAAAGAAAGACTTTCTACTGAAGGAAGTAAAGAAAATATTTTTGGAAATTTTTTTTGAAAATTGTGGAAAATAAAAAGGTAGAAAAATATTTTTTGGGATTTTTATTTGATTTGTCTTCTTTTTTCGAATGAAAGAATTATACAAAGAAAATATTTTTGGGTTCTAAAACGTTTGTTTTTATCTTTTATTTGTTTGGAATTTCCTAAGAAAAGACTCCTGAATTAAAGAAAAATACTTTTTGGATTTTTTTTTAAGAAAATGGGGTCTCAAATACTTTTGGATTTTTGAAAATTGTAGTCTCAAATAAAAGACTTTTCTAAAGACAGAAGTAAAGGGAAAAAATTGGATTTTTTAAAAATTGAGGAAAATAAAAAGGTAGAAAAATATTTTTTGGGGATTTTTTTTTTAAAAAAATTGGGCACCGGAACCGATGAGGTTTGCCTACGTATCTCACATTCGGTGAGAATCAAACCCACATAGTTCTACCGTTTTGACAGAACAGAGGAAACATGGCTTTTTGAAAACATTGGCTTATTTTCTTTTTTCTTTTCAAAATTTTGGCAGGGTTTCAAAATTATTCAAAATACCTACCTCCCACTCTTGATTTTTCTTTTTGATTTTCTTTTTTTTTTATATTTTCTTTCCCATTCTAGAAGCCAGTCAACATGCAAGCCGAAATAAACAGATACGCAAGTAGCACGTAAGATGCATCAGGATGGTCTTTTAAATTGGGTACACCTGTCCTAGACGGACCCAACCCCTGTGTTGAGTCCCCAAAGTCAAATGCACATGATGCAATCAAACGTTCCTACTAGGGATCCGGCGTGAGGCTATGTCATTCTAGGTTTGAACCCTGTGGTGTATTGCTCTAGACCTGGCTTACCCGAATGGACAGCTTGAGCCGGGGGGGGCAGCGTACCGGGAATACAGAAGCTTCACCGGCTTTGCAACTTGTCCGAACCTCGTTCTAAAATTTGGATATGACTCTAACAGAAAAGAAGTCATACGAAGTGTACACTTCCCAGATGATTTAGAAGACTCAGAGAGAAGGGGGTTTCGACACAACTTATATACAGTTCAGATAATATCAAAGCGGTAAAAAGTGGCATTTTGCACATTAGGTTCAAACATGTAAAATCAGATAATAAAGCCAAATATAACAGTTATTCTAAGCTCGAATTATGAATCATGAACTAGAGATTCTGGGTTCTACTCCCCAGCATAGTCGCCAGAGCTGGCACACCACCTTTTTCACCCTGGTAGGAGGGGGGAGGTAAGGGAGTTTTTCCAATTAAAGTGACATTATTCGAATTTGGGATTATTTATTGATTTCAGAGTCGCCACCCGAATTTTATACGGTGTTCTGGGACACCATTTATTTACTGAAATCCCAAACCGAGGAAATTTTGACTCTATTTTAAGTTGTCTGCCACCGGAAATCCGAGTAAGGAATTCTGTTAACCCGGGAGAAGGTGTTAGGCATTTCCGAGTTCCGTGGTTCTAGCACGGTCGCTTAACTATTATTATTTGGCCTAAATCGTCTGATTATTTATGTATTTTAGCCTATCGTGCATTTAGCCGTTTAATTTTTAACCGCTTTTAGTATTTATGGACTTATCTTGGAACAAGTCATGATGGCGTGCACTTGTTGTTTTAGGATATATCATAATCGCGCCACATGAAATGAACCCGTGATTCCAACATGTGATTTTATTATTGTTTCGAGTTAGATTCGGGGACATGAGTTGCCACACCCGAGTGTAGATTATATAGTCATGACGATGGTCATGATGATTAAAAATGCCTATTTGAGGCGATATTCAATTATTCTCTGAGTTTTGGAATATTTACCTAAAAGAGGTATTTTAGCTTACGGGTTGTGTCTATAAATCATTTTTTGATATTTTATGGATTTACCTTGGGACAAGTCATGATGGCGTGCACTTATTTTTTTGGACACATCACACCCGTGTCACATGAAATGCACCCGCGATTGCTACGTGTGATTTTATTATGGTTTGAAGTTAGGGTCAGGTCACATGAAATGCACACCCGAAATGGGAATTATGTATCACGACCATACCACGGGAACCGTACCCATAGCCGTGATGATTTATTATTTAATCGTGCCCAAAACAAGCTACGATGTTCATTAACTATTTTCCTAAAACTAATTGGAGATAATTATAAGGCTAAGAGTTATAGATATGGAGTTGTAATCAACTATTTAAATTATTAGCAAACTACTACGAATTATTTACAAGTTAACAGGTTGATCATCCAATTACTAATATCGGAAACTAAATCAAACAAATAGTATAACAGTAGATTCAATCTTCATTACTTTTCGAAATGAAAATACAAAAGCTGAAGAAACGCACCTAGTCACAGGTTGCTTAAAGTACCACGTAAAGGCTAAGAGAAAGAAGATGAAGCTCAACAAATCAGCAGTACAACAGCAAGCAGCACCACATTCTTGATAACCCAGTAGATGCAGAGTAAAACAGTCGGAAACTGAGAGATTTTGAAGTTTCCTTTCGTTACTGATTTTTGCCTCTCTTTTTTGTCTTTCTTTTATTTTTTTAATTTCATATCTCAAACCTTTGTTGGAGCTTTTCTTTGTATTTTTGAGTAGGTTTCGCTTTCTCGGAATTTCAGATCTCTCTTGATAATTTCGAACTTTTGAAAGTTTTATTTCTAGCCGATAATGAGTGTCTTTTCATGTGTGTGAGGTGATAAGAGAGTAGAAGGAGAAGGGGGTGGCCTCCGATCTTTTGTTGCTGACCAGAAGAAAGGGGAATGGAAAAGAAGATGGAATCAAGAAGACGGGGAAGGGGCGCCGTTTTTTTTTTGGCAGGGGGGATGGTTTTTTTTTTGGGTGAGCTCTGTCCGTCCAAGAGAAAAAGAAGAGAAGGGTCGTTGGTTGGTTTCTGGCGAGGAAGAAGAAGACCAGTAGCGGCAAATGCAGTGAAGGAGGACGACCGGCGAGTTAGGTGCTTATTTTTTAGGAGATGAGATTGGGGTGTTCTGTTGTTTTTTTGTTATCTTTTGGAATTGGGGGTATGGTCTGGTGATTGGAGATGATGAGGGAGTGAGGAAGGAGAAGGGGGGAGGGAAAACGGCCACTAGGTTCTTGGGGGGATCTGCTGTTGGGTCTTTTTTTTTATGATGAAAATTAAAGGGCCTTTTATAGGGGTATATGTTTTAGGGTTAGGTTAATAGGTATTGGGCTAAGGGGAATGAGCTGGTGGGGTTTTGGTTAGGGCGGATTAGGAGGAAATTGGGCCATGAAAATTGGCCCATTCCGAATTTAGCCTTAACAGCCTTCTCTTCTTTTTATGCTTTTGCAGAATTAGCCATTTTAGACTCAATTTTAATTTAAATCTATTTCTTGGCTAGCCTATGTATTTATTTTATCTAATGATGGACTAGTAAAAATAATTAATTAATTAACCTACGAATGCAATTTTGATTTTTAGAAGATGCATTTAATAATGTAATTAAATCCTAAAAATGCAGTTTAAACCTAAAATGGCACGAAATGAAAATGTGAAAACTTTTTTTATGATTTTTCTATAATATAAAATATTAAACATGAATGACATGCAACTAAATAAAGAAAAATTCCTAAAATTCTTAAAAAATTATTTTTGATTATTTTTTAGGAGTAATTTCCATGCCTGGCAAAGATTGAGTGTTCACATGCCCAGTGACATTTTCGCACCTGCGGCGTCGCTTCTGCGACCATGCCACCGCTTCTGCGGAAATCACCCCAACGCGACGCCTCGCACCTGCGGAAATATTTCTTCTTCTACGCCCAACTATTCGCTTCTACTCTTGCGCAGATGCCGCCAGAACTCTGCACCTGCAGTACTTCCCCTGGTTGGCCTGCCCCGCTTCTGCTACCCCTGGGCCGCTTCTGCGTTGCCGCACCTGCTGCCAAAACCTCGCAGGTGCGGTTACACCAGATGACAGCAGCTTCAGTATCTTCATAAGTCCAAATTAAATCTGTTAACTATCTAGAATCCACCCGATGCCCCCGGGACCTCAACCAATTATACCAATACATACTAAAATACCATACGGACTTAGTCGAGCCTTCAAATCACATCAAACAACTGAAACCATGAATCGCACCCCAAATCAAGCTTAATGAACTTTAGAACTTCAAACTTCTACATTCGATGTCGAAACCTACCAAATCACGACCGATTGACCTCAAATTTGCACACAAGCCACATTCAACATTACGGACCTACTCCAACTCCCGGAATCGGAATCCGACTCTGAAATCAAAAATCCCACTCTAGGTCAAACTTCTCAAAAGCCTTCAAATTTCTAACTTCCACCACATTACCCCGAAATGACCTACAGACCTCCAAATCCACTTCCGGACGCGCTCTCAATACCAGAATCACCATACGGAGCTATTCTTAGACTCGGAATCCCAAACGGACATCGATAACATTAAAGTGTAACCTCAATCCAAATTTATAAAATTCTCCCAAAATTCCAACTTCCACAATAGGCGTCGAAACACGCTTGGGTCATCCATAACCCGATCCGGACATGCGCCCACGTCCAAAATCATCATACGAACCTGTTGTAACCTTCAAATCCCAATTGAGAGTTCGTCTACTCAAAATTCTAACCTTAGTCAATTTCAACTTAAAGCTTGCGAAATGAGAATTTTTTTTTCAAATCAACTCTTATCTTCCCAAAATTCAATTCTGACAACGCGTACAAGTCATAATACCTAAAGTGAAGCTGCTCAAGGCCTCAAACCGCCGAACGACGCGCTAGAGCTCAAAACGACCGGTCGGGTCATTACATTAAATACTTGGATTATATATAGATTTTAACATGAAAAATTAGTGATAATTTGGAGTTTTGGTAGAAAACCTAGAAATTGATATTTCTGGATTTTGACCATAAATTTGGGCATGGAATTGAGAATAAATTATACATTTGAGTTCGTGATGCTATGGGTAACGTTTATCTTCAAAAACAATTGGACAGTACTATAGTTATGAAAATATTGCCATTTACTTGTAGATTTTATCTCTTACTATTTAATTGAAGAAAATTACGATTTCGAAAATACTAAAATGAGTAATGAAATTAATCATTAAATTGTTGGCTTACCTGACATCAATGTTAGGCACTATCACGACTTTTAATGGATTTTGGGTCGTGAAAATGGAGAATGCTAAAAATCGAAGCCTCATATTCATTCCAAATTTTAGGCCTAAAACATAAGCATCATACTATTGCATCTCCAATTGGAGTATCATTCTAAGGGCCTAAACAAATACATGCTAATAAAACATGTCAAATTCTTCTCCAGATTCTTAAGAAACTAGTCCCCTACTTCAATAAGCAATACATGTCAATTCACTAAACAAAGAGATGGATGAACTAGCACAATGATAATTAACTAAACAAGGACGAACCATAATGAAATCTACTTCATCCAGGCAGCAAAAAATTCAACAAACAGTGCCCAGGAAGCAATTATTACCATCATCAATTGTATCACTCTTTCTTCCACCTTTTTGACTTATTAGCTTCAGATTTGTTCATTCCATGGCAATTACTTTTTTTCTCAACTTGTCTCTTTCCATCGTAATCGCATTCAAAGACGATGTTAATTCTCTTATTTCAAGCTGGGTATCATCTGTGGATATTTCATGTTCCCATTCGAAATAACCATATGAACTATTCTACCAATGAACCATTTAAAAGATTCAATTTTCAAATCAAAACAACTTGATATAGTAGAAAGATTAGACAAATCGACATAAAACACTTACATTAGGCCGTGGACATCTAAAAAATTTCCTACCAGGATTAGTTGGAGCGGTTGATGTAAATGGTTGCAATCATACCATATTGACACCTTCTCCGAGAAGAAGTACTACTCTGCGACATTGAATCTCACCTGAGAGGACAGAGTAGAGCAAACGAGGGGAAAGGGAATTTTGTGCCTGAACCCTTGTTTTTCATCGACTGAATAAGGTCTTATCTAATCGATGAAGGAGACTAATTAACTGGTTATATGTGTGGGACGGGTTTCTAAAAGAATGGGTCAAGATTTGCATACTTGTCAAATTATTATGGGGTCCCAGTGCCATTTTGGACATCTGTTAGGGTTAGGGACAAAACTATATACTATATTAGCTACATGTATGATTTTGAACATAAAGTAGAATGGGTATAAACGTGACTAATTTTCAATATTAGAAGGACAATCTTAGTCGTTTTCCCTATTTTATACTTAACATCCATACTTTTATATTGTCCGACCACATTTATCCCTACTTTTATACTATTGTACCAAAATTACTTCGACCCTACGCAAACATTAGAAAATTACCCCAACCTAATAAGCAACCCACAATCTTGTAACCCTTCTGTAGAATAAGCACTCTCTTGGTGCAACATTTATCAATCTGCAAAACAACGGACCAAATATTTAAGTTTTATTTCCTTGTTGTTAGGTCCCATAATCAAAAGTTGCCAAAAAAATAATCCACTCCGCATTGAATCATACACTTAGGCATTCCAAAACAACCTTGCACGACCTATTGTTTTATCATATGATATACTTGTCACGACCCAAATTTCTCCTACGTTGGCTATCGTGATGGCACCTAGTCTTAAGGACTAGGTAAGCCTAACATTTATGGAATAGAAACAATTATAATGAGCATATTCCCAAAACCCAGTAGTACAAATCATAAGCTCTACAGAGTTTACTACAACTTCTAAATACAATTGTTTGGAAGTAAGTAAAAACAGAGTAAATACAAAATAGAAAGGTGACTCCGAAGCCTGCGAACGCAGCAGCAGGTTACCTTGAGTCTCCTCAGAAAGGATCCGCATAGCTACTAACGACCAATACCTGGATCTGCACAAAAATGTGCAGAAGTGTAGTATGAGCACACCATAGCGGTGCCCAGTAAGTATCAAGACTAACCTCAGTGAAGTAGTGACGAGGACTAGTCAAGACACCCACTGGTCTAATAAATTGAACAAGCATAAGTACAGAAAATAACGGAAGAATAACCTCTATCTATTATATACACAATATGGCTAACAACAGAACGACTACAATAAGGAAGAAAAATAGTAAACAGCAATAGATCACCAAAATAATACACCGAAGGATGGACAGAAACACAGCTCAAGTCCGGAAATCACAATACAATAAGGGCAAGTAGTAACTCAGCACTGCATTACTCTCCACATCAGGCCTTAGCCACAAATCATAATAAATTGGTCAAAATCTTCGAGTGTAAACTTTCACCCGCAAGTTTTTATATTGAAAACTTTAAGGTAAAAATCCTTTTCAATAGAAAATTCTTTTGAAATATACTTTCTCAAGAAATGTTTCTCAAACGTGGTTTGCTTCAAGATAAATGCTTTTCAAATATACTTTTTCAAAGAAAATGTCCTTCAAACATAGTTTTTCTTCAACACTGAAACCGAGTCTGAAGAATTACCCTTGAAGTCTGAAGAATTACAGTTTAACCAATCTGACTTCTCAATATTACCCTTTTTTCTTAAAGAATATTAGCAATTTCGTTTTTAAGAAAATCAAGATATTCCTAATACCCTAGGCTAATGTAGTTCATGCAGAATAAATTCCTAATTAACATTTTTGTATCAAATTTGACCTGGCAGTTGGAGCACATTAAGAGATATCATGCACAATTTATTACTGCCATTTCAAACAATTCAAGATAAATAGAACACTTTGTTTGTTTGTTTGATATTGTTTTAACGTAAAATGTTTCAGTATTGTCTTAACATAAATTTAAATATGTTTCATTCAAAATATTCTAGTTTCATTTAAGTAGTATTTGATTCCCTTAGTATATATAGTACTAAAGTTCATTTTGTTAAAGAAAACAAAATAACGAAAGTAACGTGGAGAACTCCTAAATATTTGGATTGGACAAAAGTACCGACAACAACAACAACAACAACATATTTAGTATTATCTCGCATTATGGGATCGGAGAGGGTAGTGTGTACGCAGATCTTACCTCTATCTTGTGAAGATAGAGAGGTTGTTTCCAATAAACCCTAGGCTCGGGAAAGCATAAGCACCACATTAATGAAAATATAGTTGGGAAGGGATAACACCCAAAAGCCATATAAAAGCATAATAAAAACAACAAGATAGTAAGGTGATCAACAACGAAAGAAAACAACGTTTAGTCATACAAATTTACTACCAACAAAAAAGCGATATTGCGTACAAATAATACTGTTATGAACACTCTAGACTACCTAATCTACTGCTCCAATCCTCGACATCTACACCTTCCTATCAAGGTCATGTCCTCGGTCAGCTGAAGTTGCGTCATATCTTGCCTAATCATCTCTCCACACTTCTTTTTCGGCCTACCTCTACCTCTCTGTAGGCCCTCCAATGTCGACCTCTCACCCCTCCTCACCGAAGCGTCTGTGCTCTTCCTCATCACATGACCAACCACCTAAGTCGCGCTTCCTGCGTCCTGTCCTCAATAGGGGCCTCACCCACCTTGTCGCGAATAACCTCATTCCTAATCCTATCTAACCTGTTGTGCTCGCACACCCATCTCAACATCCTCATTTTTGCTACCTTCAGCTTCAAAACATGAGCGGTCTTGATTGGCTAACACTAAGGGGTCATTTGGTTGCCGGTTGGAGTTATGCAGGTCTTAGTTATGCATGTATTAGTTATGCATGTATTAGTTATGCAGGTATTAGTTATGCATGTATTATTTATGCAAGAATAAGTAATGCGGGGATTAGTTATGCATATATTAGTCCTAATGCACGTGAAATTCATTAAAAAAAAAGGGTCACGCTAATTGTAGTGTATATAATTCTTTCTTGGGTTTGGTTGAATTTTTTGCTATATTATTATACACTTTATTCAGTAATTCAAAAACATCATAGCACAAGATTGTTATTTGCTGGAGAACACGGCAGTGAAAAGTTTACTGGAGAAAATGACAATGATTTGTGGTAAATTGATAGGGGTAAATTTGTCATTTCAGTATTTTATCCATGTATTACTAATACATGTATTAGTTATTTCATCTTCTCCCACGCATAAATAATACACAGATTGACGCATAATTTATACATGTATTATTTATGCAGAATTGTAAAATGCCAACCAAACATGGTATTAGTTATGCTGAATTTTGTACAAAATAACTAATGGCTACCAAACATGGTATAAGTTATGTTACCCCTAATAAATGAATAATTTTCCCCCTAATCGGCTACCAAACGACCCCTAAGGGTATTCGTCAGTCGGTACAGTATGGTACAGTACGGTATTTAGACATTTTAGTTCGGTATTTGGTTTCTTAAAATCCTATACCAATACCGTACCTAATTAAATTCGGTATGGTTTGATTTTTCTCCTTTCAGTTTCGGTTTATTCGGTTCAGTAACTTCATTTTATTCAGTTTGAATACTAATAGAGCCATAGACTCTAATATTCTTAACTAAAGTACTCAAACATACAAAAATGAAATATTTTGACAAAAGTTTTGTCCAAAAACAGCAAATATCGACCCCTAGAGAGAAAACTGCACATAAAAGAATATGTTTGATTATTAGAAATTTCCTGTTGCTTGTTTAGAATTAATTGATAAACTTAGAGAATAAAGAAAAGTAAAATTTTAGATTTTTTATATTTATGCTATAATTGATAATATGTGTTTTGTGTAATATAACATATATTTCGGTATGATATCGGTATTTTGGTATTCATTTTAAATACCAAATATCATACCTAATACCAAACTTTTTTACAAACTTAAACCAAATACCAAAATTTTCGGTTTCGGTACGGTAATTCAGTATTTACCAAATTATGCACAACTCCAGCCAACACTCAGCCCCATACAACATATTCAGTCTGACCACCACTCTGTACCACTCTGTAGAACTTACCTTTAGGTTTCGGTGGCACCTTCTTGTCACATAAAACACTGAAACTGAGTCTCTATTTCATCCATCCCGTCCTAATACGATGTGTGACATCTTCATCAATCTCCCCATCCCCCTGAATAATAGACCCAGGGTACTTAAAACTTTCTCTCCTGGGATGACCTGCAAGTCCAGCCTGACCTCTCCTTTCCCTCCCTGAGTCTTACCACTAAACTTAGACTCCTAGTATTTTGTCTTGGTCCTGCTCAACTTGAAACCTTTCGACTCCAAGGTCTGCCTCTATACCTCTAACTTCGTGTTCACACGACCTCGCGTCCCGTCAATCAATACAATATCATCTGCAAATAGCATGTACAACGACACCTCCTCTTGGATGCAACGCGTCAGTACGTCTATCGCTAGGGCAAACAAAAAAGGTCTAAGTGCTAACCCCTGATGCAACTCCATCTTGACCGGAAAATGGTCCGAGTCCCCATCCACCGTCCTCACTCGGGTCTTTGCTCCATCATACACGTCCTTAGTCACTCTAACGTATGCAACATGTACACCTCTAGCCTCCAAACATCTCCACAAAATCTCCATCGGGAATTTATCGTACGTTTTTTCTAAGTCGATGAACACCATATGCAAGTCCTTCTTCCTCTCCCTCTACTGCTTTATCAATCTCCTAACAAAGTGGATGGCTTTTGTAGTCGAACGCCCCGGCATAAACTTGAACTGGTTTTCGAAAATAGACATACTCTTCCTCACCCTTAACTTTACCACCCTCTCCCAGACTTTTATAGTATGGCTAAGCAGCTTGATACCTCGATAATTATTGTAATTTTGGATATTACCCTTGTTTTTGTATACAGGAATCCTCGTGCTCCACCTTCACTCTTCGGGCATCTTCTTCGTTCTAAAAATGACATTAAATAACCTAGTGAACTACTCCAAGATCACCTTGCTCGCACTCTTCCAAAACTCCATCGGAATTTCATCTGCCCCGGTCGCTTTGCCCCTACTCATCTTACGTATAGCCCCCTCAACCTCATCAACTCTAATCCGCCTACAATACCCAAAGTCACAATGACTCACTGAGAGTTCCAAATCACCCAGTATAATGCTCATGTCCCACTCCTCATTCAAGAGACTATGGAAATAGGTCTGCCATCTCCGACGAATAAGCCCCACATCCAACAAAACTCTACATTCTTCGTTCTTGATGCACTTCACTTGGTTCAAGTCGCGAGCCTTCCTTTCTCGCGTCTTGGCTAACCTGAACAACCTCTTATGCCCACCTCGATCCTCAAGTTCCTTATACAAACGACTAAAAGCTGTAGTCTTGGCCGCCGTAACTACTAACTGCGCATCCTTCTTAGCCAACTTATACTGCTCCCTATTCACCCTCTTCTTCTCCTCGTCTACACTTTCCACTAGCTTCATATGTGTCGCTTTCTTGGTTATGTTAGATAGATCAAATAAGAAATAAATTCATATAAATAAAATTAAAATTAATTTTAATGTCCTAAATATTATGGGATTCTTTACATGATTCAAACATAGTTTTCAAGATAAAATTAATTTAAATAAACCCGGTTCAACTACACACGATATAAACCACGTCGAGCCGTTCAACAACACAAATTGTATTTCACGCTCATAAACTTTCTTAATCAATTGACATAACAGAAGAGAAACAGTTTAAGCGATGTCAAAATCAAGTGAAAATGGAGAGCGTCCGGCGAATTTATCTCACACATTCAAGTACTTGCTCGGTCAGTTATTTTTCTTCTCACTTTATCCTCGTTCAGTTTCACGTATTTGTTTAGTAATGTGTTTATATTTGTAGCTACTCAATTTTGATCAAGGGGAATACCATTCATATTCAACTCTTGGATCGTTCGACACCTCACTGAAGAAGATTATGCGGTGATATTCTAGTTTAATCATTGTTCTATATCACATCCATATTTTTTTGATTTCAAATTTTGTAATTCTCAGTAATTATCATCTTCCCATAGAGTAAGCGATCCAATTAGAAGGTGTTTCTGAATTTAAAAAGACAAATTATTGGCCGAGGGTCTATAAGAAACAACTCTCTACCTGCACAAAGTAACGGTAAGGTTTGCGTATACACTACCCTTCTCAGACCCCTCTTGTGGAAATATACTAAGTATGTTGTCGTTGTAAATTATTGAGCATTGGAATAAAATGAGCCCAAATAAAGTAGATTGAATATAGAAGATCCCTAGGGTATGCCCTAGCGGTCAATAATTATACATATTCAATGACATTCTTTAGATAAATATAGGGTTTGAACCTCCTCAGAACGTAGGGGTAAGGTATGCGTACGCACTACCCTCCCCAGATCCCATAGTGTGGGATATTACTGGTAATATTGTTGTTGTAGGGTTTGAACCAAAGCTTCTAGGTTAGGCCGAACCTATAACTCGAAGGCCGGCTCTTCCCTCCATCAATGAAGTGGGTGCACCTTGGTCTTTGGTAGATGATAAATGTTAGGTGATTTCTTCCCATCTGTCTAAGTGTTGGTAGGCACCTGTACTGGTGGAGGTATTTGTACCGGTGGAGGTAGCAGATATCCAGTGGAATAGACTAGGTGCACTTAAGCTAGCCTGACACCACCTTATAAATAACGAATATAGAGGACTCTTATAAGCGATCCCAACTAGTTTATGATTGAAGGTTTTTTGTTTTTGTTGTTTTCTGTCTATGAATATATTTATAATCGCAAATTTGAACCCTGGTCCTTGGAGATCAGAGTTCAAATACCGGCAGACACAAAAAACGCTAGGTGATTTCTTCCAATACGTCTAAGACTTGGTGGGTAGAGTTATCCGGCACCTGTATTGATGAGTAGTGGGAGGTAGCAGGTACCAAGTAGAGTAGTTGAGGTGCGCTAAGCTGGCCCCAACACCACTTTTATTAAAAAAGTTGAATGTAGAAGATTCTTATGAGCGACACCAACTAGTTGGGGATTGAAGTTTTGTTGTTTGTGTTGTTTTCTGTATATATCAATATATTTGTAGGTGCAATTTTGTTAATAAGTTGGTTTGCAGTTGTTTGTTCTCACTTGTTGTACTCTTCTTGGCGGTGAGAATACAACATTTGGAAAGATTACTACAGGTAAAAGTAAGAAAAGGGAAACTTTTATTCATTTCGTGGTATTTCATATTATATTATACTGTAGAAGTTTGTAAGCCCGAACAGGTGATCAAAGTTGAACAAACAAAAGTATGAATTGGCCGTTGTATTAGAGTTAGTATTTCGGATATATTCTGAAATAGTAGTTGAAGTATGCAATAGTTTGCTGGAGAGGTTCCATAGTAAGTTTATTTAGTTATTGGCGCTACCGCATTGATGTTAAATTTGAATTATAAAAGATGGCAACATCTGCTTCTCCATGGAAATACGAAAATAGGGAGAAGTTAACCAAATAAGGTGGATTAAAGAATGAGAAGAATTCTCTTACTTTTTCTTGCCGTAAGCTTTTAGTTGGTTTCCTTTCCTTTTTCTTGGATAAGCTTTTGTGGCTGACTGGTTGTTACTAGACAACACAACATCTGCATTGACATGTACCATATCGATTCACCATAATTTTCTTTGATATTTGTGGTGATTTGAGTTCAAGAACATGTTACCAATTAACTCAGATACTTTATTGTACTTTTCAGCCTGACTTCTTGGTTTTATGTACAGGAATTTGTCTAACATCTTTTTTTGCATCATGCAGTTGTATGCTGTACAATTTCTCTTGTTCATTACTTGTGTGCTTTTTCTTAGTCGAGAGGGCTTCAGGCGAGCATGCATGAGGGCTGACATTTATTGGTATTATTGGATTTTTTGTTTTCATGCTTCTTTTAGTTTGTTCTTTGCATTTCATTTCAGAACTTCTTTTAGCTTCAATAAATAAAATTATCAAATCAATAGACGCATTTGCAATTCCGTCTCTCTCTATATTGAAATTAAAGAGTTCAATGATTATCTCGTGTAATAAGCATATATTTTGCTTCAAGTTGTTATGGTCATAGTCAATAAAATGCTCTCTTTTGTTTTTGTCAGGAAACTGTGAAAATCTGTTTTATGTGATCCACATTATACCTAATTATGCTTGTTATTTACCAATTGGAATAGCGGTGAATCTAATCTCTAGATTATAACTTCTTTAAAAAGAACATACTGTATTTGTACTTGCACAAGCACCAGGTAGGTGTATTACCAAAGATTTCCATTTAAGTTGCAAAGAGCTCAAAATTTTTGTAAAATCATCCACTTGCTTTTACATTTTCCTGTCTCTTCCACAAAATTCACTGTTTTTTCTCAGCATTGACATAAAAAATGTAAAAGGCCTATCTGGTGAAGTACATGAAGGTTCTTTTATCTTTTGTTTCTGTCATTCTGTTTCTTCTTTGAGACTTTCGTTAGAAATTTATATAAATATACCTACATATGTATTGGATCTGCTTTTGAAGTGTGGAAGTCATTGTGTTTAAATTGCAGTGGCGGGTCATCAAGGAGAGAAAATGCAGCAAAACTGTTGAAAGTAGCATGGATGACCCTCCCTTTGGGAATAATTGTCACATTTGCGGGATGTCTTTTTGTTATGTGGTGGCAAGAACTAAGTTACTCTAGTCAATATGCACAGGCTATATGGATAAATGGTGAGCTTAAACTTTGATATACAGTCTTTAAAGCATTGTGTTGCGTCCCTATTCTACAAGCTGGTTATCAATATGAGTCAGGAAACCTATGCTTTCCATGGTTAAATGGTTGCATCTGTTTTCGGCTTTTGAACTGTCACTTGTGAGGGTTTGTATGTATGTGCTTCTGAAGTCATGTCGTTGGCTGTATGTCTTTGGCTTCAATGAGATTTTAACATAATCCCGGCTTGCTTAGAACCGTTTCTTCTACCTACATCTGGTCGGAGGTTTGAGACTTGAATATATCATGTATTGGATTGTTCCTGAAGTTGATTTTGACGTGACTTTTTGGGGAAAAATTGTCGTCTGACTTCTTTTTTTTTTATTGGAAATTTTATTTCCATTGAGCAGGTTTTGCATGTATACTGGAGCTACTAGCCGAACCCTTTTACATCTTATCCCAGAATTTGCTTCTCCTTAAGTTGCGTCTGATTGTTGAAAGTGCAGCTACCCTTTCACGATGCATAGCTACCTACATCCTCATTGTAAAGCTACCTGGCATGGTAAACAACTATTGATTGTCTTCATTATTTACTCTTTTATAGTTTTCATTTTTTATTTTGATCTTTATTACGGTAAAGAGTTTACTGTTAGGTGCTTTCAGTCGTGTTTCTTTATAACATGAAGTACTGCCTTAAATTGTGTATGCAAAAGATGGATCCTATTGTTGCTCAGTGGAATAATATACCTCTTGAGGATTGAATTATATTATGAATAGTAATCATATTGCGTTAATTTATGAAGTTTAGTCCTAAAAAATGGATTTGATGAAATGCCAATTTGACCATTGAATGTGTGCAGAAACAATATTTTGCCACCCATCTACATAGTTTGAAGGCTAATTTAGTTAATCTAGTTTTTGGTGTAATCTTAAACATATAAGTGATGTAAATTCTCTGATGGACTTTTTTAGATGCTGTCAGTTCTTAAAAGGACCCTACTTTTGTACTTGGTGGATCTCTGTGATGCTTCTGGTAATTCCAATCGCTAGAAGGAGCTGCCAGTACAGTAAATATTTGGTGGCTTTCAGTAAAGTTATCCATCATGTCTTATTTCACACATTCTTCCTTCGATAATTCAAATTTGAAAGACATGATTCCATTTACTTATTTAATATTTGGTCCACCATTTCTGGTAGGTGAATGAGTTTTTATCTTCTGTAGTTCCTTGTCTTATTTAATTTGATGATCTTTCAATAAAATAGGCACATAATTTTTTCCATATCCTGGGTCTATATGCGTGCATGAGTTTCAAAATTTCAAATCTTCCGGGAGAAAGCATAATACCCATATTTAAGATTAGGATTTCTTACTTTCAGGAGAAAGCAATTGTATTTGCCTTGTCACAACTCGCATTTGGAGCGTGCGTGTTCTTTGGCTACTGGGGCTACTTTCTTCTTTTTCACATGTATAGCAGTTCTGAGCTCTTCCCTTTTGGGTAAGAATTCTAATGTTTACTCATCCTCTTTTGTTCGCATGCATGTTATACGCTTCATATTTTCTTTTGATAAGTGATATGTAAAGTAAGGCACAAGCTGGTGCTTATAGCAGATTTACAGTCAAAACACAAAAACACCTAGAGAGAGAGGGAGGCGGGAGAGAGACAGGTGGTAGTAGATGCACATAATGCATCTGTATTGGTCCTAAAGAAAAAAAGTCATCTTTTTATGAGAATGGAGCTTTTTCCTTCTTTTGAAAGTGGGGGTGACTGGGGTGTGAAGAAATACAAAGGAATGAGTGGAAGCCTGCTCTGGTTTGGTTCTATCAATTGTTTAACTTTGTTCACAAAATCTCTCTGCCCTCCTCTCTTATATTGACAGTCCTTTTCTTCTTGTGATTGGAATTTATTTTATTTGACAGTCAACACCCTATTAGTGTAGGAAATGGAGGCATTGATGAGCAACTTTCGAAAATGTGTATGTTGTTTACCTTTCAATCTTTCCGCAAGTTGCTTCTTCAAGAAGGAGAAAAGATGGTTCTTGTGTGGTTGGACACACCATATAATCAAGCAGTATATGGGCTTGTAGACAAGCTAGGTATGCTTTAGCTAACTATTATTGCCTTCTACTTACGGCCTTTCTTAACAAAGCAGCATATTGCTTAAGCAGGTCATATTTTTTACCGGATACAAACATATAAATTGATTTCTCAGGCAGCTTAGTGGTTAGGCTGGTATTTCTCCCATTTGAAGAAAGTTCATATGCTACATTTGCAAGGTCTGCATCAGGTTTATTCGCCTTCCTCTTAGGACTCTTGTTGGTTATAGGACTTCATTTAATCATTTTATTTTTTCAATTCATATCTTTTTCCAAATCTTGCTTAGTTGTTGTCGTGGTGACTAATGCTAATTTGATTTCACAAGGGGGAGGGGAAGTGCAAGGAGAGGGAAATTCATCAAGTTACTTCCTTAGTTGCACTATTGTTCATATATTCTGACACACAATTATTAGGAAAGTAAAAGATACAAGAATTCCTCCTTTTCTGTCTAGATTTGGGAGGTTAGATGACCCATTTTTGCTTACTTGCCAAACAGGGAAATGACAAATAATCATCCTTCTACATACCTCTTTTCGCTCTACAGATCCTGTTCTTAACATGATTTATTGATTGGCTCGTATGGAAGTTTTTCATGCCCTATTGAAAGACAAGACGCAGATAGAATGGTGGTTCTTCAAGTGATGCCATGCCTATTAAGAAATACTTCTGAACCAAACATTTACTGGTTTTTACTAGTTGTCGGCATGTTTTACATTTCTGATTTGACTTTTCAGGATTTTGCACAGAAGCTAAGAAATAGATAAATGAGCTTATCTGTTTCTTTAACCGTGACAACCTACATGAACTATTGCTTTTGACTATTTTCTGATGCTACTTGGTGTATTTATTTCTTTTAACCGAATTTTGCTTGGTTTATTACTTCCAGGAACTAGGTTATTTTGTAACATGAATGTACTGTGCACTTGTCAGACTTAACCTCTTCCAGGATCTCAATCTGTAGGCCTCGATCTTAATCTTTTTAAAGAAAACTGGTATTTGAAGAAAAAGTATCTTCGATAGCAAAAGGCAAAAGGCCATCTTTTTTTTCCTAAAAAGCTTCTTTGACTTGATGACAGAATTTGATACTGTATTCTCCAAGAATTCTGGTTTAGTGCACCAAAACCCAATGAATAGCTATATTGCAGCCATGGCTTACAGCGTCATCTCCAAACTTGCTACGATTTATTTAACCTTGTCTCTGATATTGCATTATTGGGGTTTGTCGCCACCACAAAGCTGTAAACCAGAATTTTAACTTTATGCTAATGACTTTCTTCTGTCATTCAATTTGAAGTGGCAATTTAATACCTCAGCTGTTTCACTATTTTGACAGGTGAAGACACGCAGAAGCAAAAGAAATTGGGAAAAAGTTTGACTGAGGCTTTGAAACTTGTTTTACTAATAGGTAACTATGACATCTTACATAATTGAACTTGCTTCAACATTACTTTGATCTTCTCTTTTTCATTTTTATTTATTTATTGCATCTGTTTTGGAAATCATTGTAGCTATAGAGCTGGACTCATCGCAACCTACATTTACTCATCCTACTGGCTCATAATCAACATTTTCTAGTAGTTTTACCCAAGTCTCAATTTTCCCTGACCTGTTGTCTTAGCAAACATTGGCAAGACTTCTCTAATCCAGTTTTACAAAATTATCGACATCAGTGTACAAATGATGTCATGCCATTTTGGAAATGATTCTACTGGTAAACACTGTGGGTGCTAATCATCGACCTTCTGACAACTTATACGGTATGTCTGATGCACATGCATAGGAAGCGATGTATTTTCTTACAGGAATTCAACCTAGTTTTTCGAATATGGGTACTGCTTCAAAATAAGAGTAAGGATCCTCTTTGTCCTTGTTAATTACTCTTTATACAGTCCTGTATAATATGGCAGAAAAATGTGACACATTTCTCCCTTTCGCATCATATGGCTTATCTGGAATGAGAAATACAAGATGTTTGAAGGGCAAGCTATAGAGTAAAGCATTGTTATTTAAGCCTTTTTTAGGCAAAAAGAAAGATCGATATTGCTTAGACACTTTGTGAATTTTTTGGGAGCTCTAAAGATGAAATCTTTTGTAAAGTTAAATGTAGCATCTTGTTGGTGTCATTATGGCAATGTGAAGAAAGAACTCTTTCTGTGTTACCCCCCAAAAGAAAACTCTCCTCAACTCTATATGGATCCAAACTCAATCTATGCCAGTCTTTATTGCAGAAGTGGCATTTTTTGTAATGGACTACTAAATCTTGAAGCTAATAAAAACCTGAACTAAAAATATCTTCTTTTGGGAACACTGGCGACAAATTCACAATCTACCTAAGGAAAAAAAAAGTACATGAAAGCCTCAAAAGATGGAGGCTGATGTACAAGACTCAGCATTTAAGACTTAACTAAGACTAAAATGCGTGGAAACTTGCTACCTGGCTGCCACTGAAATAGGCAGCTTCCAAAATATGGTGCGTTCTCTAGGCTTGCTTTTGCTGGGGCATTTGCTTGGTTTATCGGCATCATTACCATATGCTTCAAACTAATTGTTTATCTTTTTGATAATTATGCCTCAAACATTAAATTGACACACGTTATGTTTCACTTGCTGCTTGTATTTATTACACTGAAAAACGTGGTAAAATTTTTTATTTCATTTTGTCTCTTAGGTTTTTCAAAATGGATTAGACTCTAAATAGCTTATCTTCATTTTCAAAACTGCTTTCTTGTAGGTCTGGTTGTCATAGCCTTTGGCCCTAGCTATTCCTACTCTTTCGTCAGATTGCTGTATGGTCGCAAGTGGAGTGATGGAGAAGCTTCAACAGCT
Source organism: Nicotiana knightiana (assembly GCA_005239525.1). NCBI lineage: Eukaryota > Viridiplantae > Streptophyta > Magnoliopsida > Solanales > Solanaceae > Nicotiana > Nicotiana knightiana. The sequence goes on along the minus strand of ML406667.1, from coordinate 34,572 downwards.
CTACGATACTATTTCCTCTATGTAATTCTGTTGGCTATGAATGGTAAGGTCATGTTTGGTTTTCATAAATGAAATCGATTATAATATCTTAAATAAGTGATTATTGAATTTTTTTTTATTACTGTTATATAATAACTAAAACCAATTAGAGTTAATGAAACAAATTTGATAGGATTACTGATGAATAAGATAAATGATCCCAAATAAACTGTTTCACTTCGTATTTTATTGTGAGTAACGCTAAGTGAGCAGCAAAAGAAATTCCATGCTGAAAGGTTTCTGTAATACTGAAAATTGAGGGACCGCCTCAGCAACTGTCAAATATTTTGGAAGGTCCAGAACGAAATCCTATTCCTATCCTTCCTTTTCGTTAATTATTTGGGTGCTTAGGATTCAATTTGATTAGCTACCTTGAGATTTACTATAGGTTTTCTAGTTCAAAAAATTGCTTGTGATCATGAATATTGTGGGCTTTTGATTTCTTCTCAACTCTGTAGATTTTTATATTTGGGCAGCCCATATGTATTGGTGCTTCTGTGATTCCTTTGTATTTATAACCGGGCCACAGCACATGAAGTGGAGCTGATTTACTTCCATACACTCAAATGTGATACTTGGCACCTATCTAACCTATAGTACTCAGTAAAGAAGGCTGGAGAATGTCGAAAACGCTGGAAAACAAACTAGTTTTAGCAACGGGTTAATCTTTTGAAGTTGGCATGAGATGAGTTTAAATGGAGTAACATGATAATGATAAATGAGATTCGTATAGCCGATCCCAACTTTTTGGGACTGAGGCGTAATTGTAGTAGTTGTAGTAGGATTATCTTATGAAGCAAGAAGCAGTGTATGATGATAGTTAAGAAGGTTCGGCGAAACTTCAAATTTAATAAATAATGATGTGGGGACAGAGCTGTATATATATGGAATAAAAGGTTGTGAAGATTGGAACTCCCCAGTTCCAACTTTGGACTTCTATTTTAATGTGTTTGAGTTTGTAATTAACTGTACTGCCGCAGCCTCCACGGCAAAAGTTTCTTAGATAAGAGTACTGATCATGTTTGAAATTTTTTTTGACGGATGCAGTCTTTGAGCTTTCTGATAAATTTTGGCAAAGCACAGCTGAAGCTCTTAACTGGAATCTGGCCATATTTATCCACCATTCATTTATTGTTGAAGTGCTACAACCTTGATGCATGCTTTTGAAATTGGTGACTTTTGTCTGTGTTTTTTGGCCGAGAAGAAACTATTGGAAGTTTCTCGTCTTATTAAATTGTGTGAAAGTTTAAACGGTTAGAGAGTGTACACTTTTATTTATTTAATTATGTCTTAGCAAGCCTTCTCACGTGCTAGCCTGATAATTTTTATTGGACAAGCATGTGAATATTTATTAACGGATGGTGGTGCGGCTTGAACTCAATGATACCATGTGAAATTGTGTGAATCACCTCATCTAAAAGCTTATAATGTTAGAGAGGGGACATTTTGATTTATTTAGTTATTTCTTAACATGTTCAGATGCCATTTGATGGACACCTTTCTTAAATGGTGTGTGGAGCATTCAAGGACTTTGTTACCAGCACTGCCTTTATGAATTATTATTATTGGAGGTTTTAGCTCATTTTTTCGTAGATATTTGATTTTATTAATTTTCTCATTTATGAAGCTGTTTATTCCTTGACTTTTGTCTGATAAGGCTACTTATTGCTTTTACATAACTGATAGAAAGCTTATACATTCGTTTTCAAGTAGCTGAGATCTAAGTTTGTTCCTTTCTCATTTTGCACCCTGCATTATTAATTGCAATAATCGTACCACTGATTTGCTATGTATTTGCTTTTGGCTTGTGAAGACAATATGTTGAATTTGCCCTGGCCTGTTGAAGTTTTCTTTAGCTTTACCACCCTTAAGGTTTACAGATACTTTTGTGAAATTGTCGAGTTTTTCTTTGTCTTTGGTGCAGGAACATCTGAAGCATTTGTGCACGCAGTCGCAAATGAGATTCAACTCAAGCGGTCGAATGATTCCTTGCTTGTGTTTTCACTGATTTACGTGGTGTTGAATGTTTCTCTTATACGTTCAGCTGGTGCAATTGGGTTGATTTTAGCAAATTCTTTGAGTATCCTTTCCTGATGCATTAAAGTGTTAGATTTCTTCTTTTCCTGAAATTCTGACAGTGGCTGCCTTTTTTTTTGGGAAATTTGTTGATCAGTGTTTCGCACTGCAGGTCTTGGTTCAAAAATAAGGCAAGGTCTTACAGTTTGGTGGCGTGTTCTGATTAGGTTGTCGAGGATAGTGAATATCATGTTTGTAACGCTAGTTCCTTGACTTGTTGAAAGATATGGCTTTATGGATCACTTACTCAGCAATATTCATCAGGAACTATTTCCGGGTATTTGCTAAGCATGTGAAATTATTTTGCTTTACATCACCAAAACCAAGAAATTTCCTGATGCTTGAGGATTTTGGATATTTAAGTATTTCAGAAGTCAAAAATTTCCTTGGATGCAGACGATGATCTATTCTTTGGATTTCTTTTTCTCAGGGTTCGTCCTCATTTTCCTTTCGTAGCTGCCTTCCCTCTGGTTGGACATTTCTGCTTCTTTCCGGAGTAGTCACTCTAATTTCAGAAAAGATATTTTTGGATCGGGATGACTTCTGGAAGACATTTAGCGTTCACTTCATAGTGGGCATCACCACTTTCATGCTAGCAGCCTTTATCATGTAAGTTTGTAGGGAACTTACGAAAATGACCTTTGCAGCGCTAACATTTTGTTGTCCAATGCACTCTGTGGACTGGAAGTGTAGTAAACTAGGCTCAAATACACAACATCAAAACCTAAATGCTCCAATTTGGAAGTCCTGTAACTAAATTGTATTCTGAAAAGCATGACGTGTATATTTCTGAATCTTATCTATCTTAATCTTCAGCTATCGTCGAGAGAGGAGCTTTATCAACAATATCATACGTTTCCGGGAGCATGCTGACTGAAGAAGAAAATCACACTGCAGTAAGGATTTATTTTCCCCCATCTTTAATACTCACTATTCTTTTGTCTTTTATTTTGATGTTGACCTTCACCTAGCATGATGTCTCTCAATGCAGGTCAAGCAAGAACCTTAGTCATCAGTTATTTTATGGAGAGAAGATGGCATTTAGCTCTTTGATGCATATTGGCAATTCTTTGTTGCATTTAAAGTGAAAGTCATAGTTTACTAGGTATGACAGAACTCTGGTTTGATGTTTTCATGAACTGGTTCCTGTTCCTTCTATTTTGGCCGTAATATTTGCTTAATGCTGCAAGCAGGCGTATTCACTTGTCAGGTTTCCGCATCAAATCCAAGTGGTTTTGGCATCTCAGAATTGTAATTGTTGAAATCAATTATTTGAATTTTCCAATCGTAAAAGAATGCGTCCTTTCAGATAATGTTCAATGAAGGGTGAGAAATTAACTTATTAAGAGACCACATCTTTTTACCTATTAAAAGACAACAAAGTTATTAGCTGTTTATAGAGACCACTGATTAATTTGTTTGGTTTACAATGTTCCTTTTCTGCTTATTTTCAATTTCCAGAGGTGGGTTGTCTAATTCTGGTCTTTGCTTTGGATTTCACTTTTCTTGCAAGAATATCATAGATCAACCAGGATCAAGAACAGATGATAATATAAACTGATAAATCGTTGTGTTCCCAAGTACATGATACATTGACAGCATAGTGATTTCCAGATATTAATTTCCCATATTTTTTAAATTAGTTGATTATCTTATGCAGTTCTTTGTAGATTCATCTTTCTCCTGCACTTGACACTCATGTCAGCTAAGTGATGCGAGGGGCACGAGGTATCATTCTTTCACTGCTTTCGCCTTTATTCATTTCTTTCAAACATAATTTGATTGAATTGGAGAACTGATGTAGTGGCAGTAAGAATGGTGTCGTTAATCTGTTGTGCATCTGTAGCAGTATTGCCCTATAGTTTCATTGGTTTCCTTTCCCCTTTTTACAAGGTAAAAGTTATGCAGCATTTTTAATGTGGCATCTAAGATGTATCCCATGGTTTTTTTGGTAAAAATAAATCTATTGAGGAGCTTTACTATAATATGACTTATTAGCCTTCTGTTCAGCATGCTAAGTACTTGTACGTACAATATATGTTCAATCTTGAATGATAGAGGTATTCATATATTCTTCGTAGAGGTGGCAAAATGGTTAAACGAAAACAGTTATCCACCATATTATCCATCAAAAAATGGATTGGATAATGAACCATTTAAAAACGAGTCGAATATGGATAAAGAACCATATTATCCACTTAGAAAATGGTTAACCAATAGATAACTAATATGTTTAACTTTTACATTTGTAAAGCCTCAAATTAGGGTTCCTCAAGTTTGGAAGACTAGGAATTCTGTCATAAGTGATCATATTTAAGAAGCCATATGGATATTTATTATCCGCCGGATAAATCTATTTTTTATCCGTCTCAAATACGGATCGGGTCGGATAATTTATCCGTTTTTAAAATTACCCGTTTTGACCTGTTCATATCCGATCCGACCCAACCGTTTGCCCACCCCTAATTCTTCATATCAATTCACTTATCCAGTGCTCGGATTGCCTCCAGCTGCAATAGAGCTTATAAAATCTTTGTTCTTAGTTTGGTTCCTCTTATAGGATAAAATCTCATTCCTGCCTTTTGCAACTCATAAGTGATCCTCATATAGAAATCAAGAATAACCAAATAGATGAAACAAAGGTAGACAAAAATACGAAAATTCTTAAGCAAGATGATTATCTTGTTTGATTTTTGCTTGAAAGGTTGGGGACCCTTTATTTGAACGAAGAATTAACCCAAATAGCTGTCCACCCTACAACTTACACTAAAAATAGTCAGCGAAAGTATATTATATAGATAATTTATGTATTAAATGTGTATATTTGTGTATAATCAATATATTTGGCTAGAAAAAGTAAACAATTAATATGATCGGCTATTTGTGTAAAAATCTCTTATTGAATTAGTACACCCCTCCTTTTGCTTCAAATGGCAGAAATTAGATGGATAGGTATCCAAGGTGTAAATGTGTCTTAAGTTGTCTAAATTGATTTTTGGAGAAGATGCATCACTAGGGGGTTGGGGAAGCAAAAGGCTGAATCCAATCAATATAAATTGCTCTAAACAGAGTCTTGCTCCAAATCTCAGATAAAGAGGGAATTGCAGTTATGGTGGCACAAATTGGTTAACTAGGATAAATCCCTCTAAAATCATGAAATAGATCATGGATGCATAAGACTGTATTAACCACAACTAATTTGGGATATACCTATATTTGATTGAAAGAATAGATAAGCTGAAAGGTGGAGAGCAGCAAGTGTGGAAAAAGAGGGATTACGGGTTCGAACGAATTCAGTAACTTTTGCTTATACCCTGGATATCTGTATTTGGAAATTTAGTAGATATATATAAGTATTTGATTGCGAATTCGGTAACTAAAACGAGCTACGGGTATGATGGCACTCAATGCACAATGTGGCATGGGTTTGTTCATTTTCCACCAAATGAATTTCAAGTCTCAGGTAGCACAAGCAAGATAAGTTTCCACATTTATAAAAATGCTACCACACTATCTTTTGCTTTGATGAATTGAATTACAACTATGTCATTTTGTATGTCAGCAGCAACAACAACAACAACAACTACCCAGTATAATCTCACAAGTGGGGGCTGGGGAGGGTAGGATGTACGCAGCCTTCCGGGTAGGGAGACTGTTTCCGATAGACCATCAGCTAAAGAAGGTGAAGGAGGCCCTGATATCAAGTAATAACATGACAAATAATTAGAAAACTAAATCGAAGATAGCAACAGAGAATTGTACGTTAGCAAGCTGTTAATAAATATTTTTCCATTTATATTCATTTGATATAAGTAGGGTAAAAGAATAGTAGTTACAAATAGTACAAAGAAAAAAGACCAATTAGTCTCTTGGACAAGATATTTCATACATTATATATCTTGGAGGAAATGATTATCAAGAGGAAAATAAGAGCATCGTGATACCCTTTTACCTGTAATTTAGCAAATATACTTTTGGAAATAACTAACAACATTGTCAATATAGTTCCTCTTCCTTTTTAACTAATTATACTTGCTTTAAAAGGCATAAATCATTTGTTTTCTATTTATTCTTTGGAAACAATTGCAGGTGGGACATGATACTCATATATCTTTACTTTAAAGCAACTTCAGTTATGAGTTCCAGTCATACCTCTCTATAACACCTTCGTTTGTTCCGAATATTTTTAGATGTTATAACAAAGTGCGAAAAAGCTGTCGTAAAGTTTCGTTCTTCGTTCCGTCGTCGATTAATCTATCACTCAATCACAGGACGCTTTGTCATTGTCTGATTTTTGGTTGTCTGATCACACTCGAAATTATGTATCTACTTATCGTATTTTTACCCCTGCTCGGTAGTTTTAGAACATCTATTATAACATAACATAGAGATTGATTCCGAAAAAGTTTGATTTTTATAGTAAAATATTGTTATATAGAGATGTTATAGAGAGGTTTGAATGTAAAATGATATTTATGGGGTCTCGTTTTGTTGTCAATGTTGAATTTCTTACATCACTCTTAATATTCAAATGTTTCCAAACGAGTAATTATGGGAATAATTAACAGGTCACATGTATGCCATAATTACCTTCTTTAGCTATCTAATCACCAAAAAGCTCAGCTTATTTTCAAGTCGATCATTATGAAATAAAGATTTAGGGTGTGTTTGGTAGGAAGGGAAATGTTTTTCGAAAAATATTTTTTAATTTTTTCATGTTTTGTTGGCTTAAATGTTTTGGAAAACATTTTTCTTATGAACTCATTTTTCTCATATTGGAGGAAAATATTTTCCTTATCAAGAGAATGGAAAATATTTTTCAAAACTCCTTCTCAACCTTCCCCACCCCTCTCTCCAAAAAGGTTTTTTTTTTTCTCAAATTTAAGTTTTCCCTTACCACCCATCCACCCCACCCGAAAAAAAATTATTTTTTTACCTTATTTTTTTCGCAATTTCAATTTTTGATTTTTCGTTTTTCTGTACCCCTCACTAGCCGCCAGCCCACACCCCACCTTAAACCCCCACCCCTTGCACAAAAAGTTTTTTTACTTTTTTCAGATTTTTCATTTTTCTG
>ML406667.1:0-26471 GCA_005239525.1 Nicotiana knightiana | reverse complement strand
CATCCTCCCCCCCCCAAAAAAAAATATTTTAATATATTTTTTTGTTTAAGTTTTTTTATTTTTCGGTTTAAAGGTTTTACAAGTTCCAAAGTTATGAGTTCAGAGGTTTATGTGTTTGAAAGTTAACAGGTTTAGAAATTATAAAGTTTAGGGATTCGAAATTTTGCGGTTTTGAAAGTTTAGCGGTTCAGAAATTTTATGAAATTTGTGGGTTCGAAAGGTCATTGGTTCGAAAGTTTATGGCTTCATGTTTATTATATCTAATTACTTATGAATATTCTTGAGAAGTCATTTTCCTTAATGCGTATCAAACACCAGAAAATGAATAAAATTACTATTTGTTTTCCAAGAAAATATTTTTCGTTATACAAAACACACCCTTAATGTTCTTTGCAGATTAGGTCGTGTTCGTTACGCTCCTAAATGGTACATGTCCTATTAGGATTTAAATTATATGTACTGCCAGTGTAAATATATTTACCTATAATTGAATTTTCTTATAAGTATCATTTTCATCAAGTTATTAATTACTCCTTTTGAATCCACTTTAATTAATTTTCTGGTTGTTTTTACAATTAAAGTGGACCAGAGGGAGTAATGTTTATTAATGTCTATCTTATAAGTGAACCGATTGTATTGTTAGTGTATGAAGGTTAAACTCTACTTAGAAATACAGTTAGATTTTTCTGTAACAACATTCATATATAATACTATTTTTTTATAAAAATTAAGTTTTTCGGAACTAATTTTTATATTATGTTATATTATATGTTCTCTATAACAGTACTTCATTATAACATTCAAAAATATTCAAAACAAACGAGATCGTATAAATTTGACAGTAGCTTTTTTTTTTGCCTAAGCAAGTGTAAGGGAATGTTTTGTTGACTAGAGATGGGACTTTGACATGCCCTTTCTCAATCTCCTTAAGAGCTTAATGATTTTGTCCTCCACTAAGGCAAATATAAAGTCATTGTGTGGTAAATGAAATGCTCTTTTCTCCTACTAAGGTAGATATGTAGGAGAGAGAGTCATCAATTTTTATGTTATTTCAATAAAGCTATTAAACTATTTTTTTTGTTTAAAAAAATACTTTAATTTTGTTTAAGTATTACAAAAAGTCTAAATAATTTTGTATAACTATAAAGTCACTCAATTTTGAACTAAGTATTATAAAAAATGTCTCTTTAGTTTCCTCCTAGTGACTTTATACTTAGGCATTGATTGATGACTTTTGTTCCAAAATAATTTATGGGATTTGGAGTACGAGAACAATATATTTAATTCCTGGGTTTTGAACTTAGAAAACATAAAAGGTATTAGATCACTTTTTTTTATAATTAAAAACCTGTAAAATATTAGAAAATGTAATCAATGAAGAAATATTTGAGTGTCTAAACAGTATTGGTGTCGTCTAAACTGAGCAGACATGTTCTTTTTCTTTTTTTGTCCCTCATCCAATCGCTCTTGCTCAACATTTTTTTAAAATAATTTTTTAAGCACTCATTCACTATTCATCTTTTCTAACCTAAAGGGTGAAGATAGGGAGAAAGGGACCAAATTTTTACAGTGTTGATACGAAAAATAGAGACGATAATTGTTCTTAATGTATTTGCATGGATGTTAAATATCATATCTTGATGTATTGTATTGTACTGTAATTTGTTGTTTCATAATATCATACACCAGCAATTCGAAGAATAAGCTTATAATATTACAACAACAACAAAAAGCATAGGATAGGATAAACTAAAAACGTAGGATAAAGAGTAAAATAAATTTATAATTACGGAATAATGAGAAGAAAAAGAAAAGGTAACGATGTGATCACATCAAATTATTCGTTACATGATAAAAAAATCTACCAATATGGGTGATACAATAAAATTTAAATAATAATTAAGATAAACATTATATTTAAAGTAACAATACGATATATTATCGGTAACCGGTAATCGCTAGAAAGTTTTTCATATATATATATATGTATGTATGTATTGGCTGAAAACTATAAAGTTGGTAACCATGACAAAGTAAATTCTAGCAATCGCTTTAACCAACATTTTAATTAAAGGAAGAAACAGTAGAAGCTACGCTCCCATATGAATAATCCTTATATATATTTAATCAACATTCTGACACTATCATTGCATTTTTTTTATAGTAGGATTTGTTGTTTAGTCATATTCAGTCGACCCTTTTCTACTTTTATTTTTTATTGTGGGTTTCGAACAATATAATTTTGAAATTCACTCTCATGAAAAAGATATAAATGATGCCCTTATATATATGCTGATGATCACGACGGCTCATTGGCTTCGGCTTCCATGGAAAATGATTGTAGTAGTGATCATGGGAGGAGCTAGGGTAGCGTAAAGAAGTTATCCAAACTCTTTTCGTCGAAAATTTATACTATATATATAAGGTTAAAAATATTTTTTTATGTATAAATTATAGATGTTAAATCTTCTTGACTTGTTCGTGTATTTATTTTTAATATTTCGAATTCCATTGGTAAAAATCACTACTAGAAATTCGGTAAAAATCGACCACGGTCGACCGACCGATTTTGGTCGGTCAAAAAATCGGCCGAAAAATCGAGTCGGTCGGTTTTTTAAAATATTTTATTTTTTAATTTTTTTAAATAACCGATCAACTTTGGTCGATTTTCTTTGGCGCAAAAATACGGGAAATTATTTTTGCATCCTGCAAAATTTATTTTTCAAGAAACCGACCAACTTTGGCATGTTTTTCATTTAAAATAAATTAAAATTAATATTAAAAAAATCAACCGAAATAGGTCGGTTAATTCGACCGGTCATTTTAAAAAATCGATCGAATTCGGTTTGTACTTTTATTTTTTAATAAAATCGATTAATATTGATCGGTTATTTTCGCGCGAAAATGTAATTAAAGAGTATAAATGAAATAAAAGACAGTCTTAAAACAAAATGCACCAATGCTCTAGTGGTAGAATAGTATCCCTCAACAGTACAGACCTCGATTCGACTAGTCCGCACGCTGGTTCATACAATGCGCCGTCCGCTCCCAGATGGTGAATTTTTTAATTATCATAATTCACATAGCGAATGGCTTCGGTCGATTTTCTTTGGCAATTTTTTCTTTTTGGCATTTAATTGACCGGCCGAAATCGGTCGGAAAATACCGATCAAAGTCGGCCAATTAGCTCTCTAGACCTTATCATTACCGACTGCCACAAATTGGCCGGATTTCGATCGATTTTTATTAATTACCGATCAATATCGATCGATTTTGGCGATCGACTTTTCCCGTTTTTTTAATAATGAATCTTGGCTCTGCCATTAATAGTGATTTAGGAGTTTGAGCTAGGTTCTTATAATTATTGGCTACTGCCTTGAAAATTAATGGGTGGCTATTTATAGTGATTATTCAAGTATCATAAAGGTAGTCCAACGCAACTATGGTTTCTGAGTAAAGAAAAACCGAGGAAAATGAACTTGCCTGTGCATGGCGCCTTGTCTCAAGTATTTTGCGGGAAGAACTCCACTCAAAAGCATATAATGTTGAGTTTAATTAACTTTTATAGAGTAATAAATATAGTATAAAATGGATTTTTACTCGATTAAGTCATACAAGTAACAATAGCAATAATAACATATTTAGTGTAATCTCATAATTGAGGTCTGAGAAAATATTACTCTCCCGTTCACTTTTATTTGGCACGTTTTGACTGTTCACACCACTTAAGAAACAATGATTGACATGATAATTTTATCACAATAACCCTATTAATTGATACTCAATAATAACTTCTGTTGAAAAAAAATACTTCAAAGAACAAGAGAATAAAAAGTGACTTTAGTGGGTTTTTGTGTTTAACGAAGGGTGATAATGAAGAGTTCTATGTGAAATTCCAATATTGAGCATTGGAAGCTACAATTGACCATTATTTATTCAAGAAATGTTGGTTAATGAATTAAGGATAAAACAGGAAAAAAGTATCTTCTCTTGATATGCGTAAAGTAACAAGTAAAATTTAGTTTTAGTATATCTGTCAGGTAAAAGTGAAAGGAAGAAGTATATATGTACCTTACGAAGATAAAGAAGATAATTCCCATAAACGCTCGGCTCAAGATAGAAATTTTAACTTTTTATATAGTAATATAGTATAAAATGAATTTTTACTCTATTAAATCATAGATGTAACAATCACAATAAGTAGAATAGTTATTAGGAACCTGATCAATAAGTCATTAGCCTACTATAACATATGAATATATTTTGATAGTGTAAATTTGGACAATTAGTGTGTACAGATTAAATCCTTAATTAAATTAACACTTTAACATACAGATTAAGGAAATGGAAAATTTCACATAAGAATAACTGAGCTCTCTATTTTTTAATTTTACAGTTCATATTTCAATTTACAACTAACTAGCCCAAAACATAATAGGTTAATATTCAACATTCAACTCCAATAGGTTCTCAAAAATTACTGTTTAATTTTTCAAAAATATTGTTCAAACTTTTAAGTTAATTTTCGGATCAGTAACTGTGATTCAAATATTAGTTCAACAAACCAAACTCATTTGGGTGGTGAAAATTAGATTTTTAATAAGTTTAAATATGTGGATTTAAATTTTGAATTTGATTGTGAGAAATTTGAAGTGCGCGTTATTTAGATTTGTTAGAAATAATATAAGGGGGTTGTATATAAATTTTGAAGTTATTTAATGGACATTTGGATTGGTTTTGAACAAGAATTGCAACTAAAAATCGCGGAAGAAGTTCGTCTACATACACTTGCATAAAGGTGTATAAAAGTATATAACAGTGTATAAGATGCGTTTATACACTCATATACACTATTATACAAGATTATACAAAAAAAACTAACTTCGTCTTCTTCTTTGCGTCTTTTCTGAAATTTAACTCAAATCTACTCCAAATCACTCCAAATTTAAATTTTGAACTCCTTTTGATATTTTCAATCAATTAGAATAACACTTAATCCAAACAACCAACAAACTCAAAAAATCCTATTTTCGAAAACAAAGTTTTGAGTGACCTTCAATGATAGGCTTTTACTCTTCAATTTTCTTACATTGCAACCAGGGGATATAGGAGGAGAAGCAGTAATGGAGGACGACCCCTTAAGCATATGTAGAAGATATGAGAAGAAGAGAGAGTGAAAGCAATCGTTGTGAGAATACAGATTTAACTCCACAACTTTTAAAAATAGTGATTGTAAGAACACATATTTTAAATTTGTTAGTACTTTTAAAATATGTATAATATGAACTAAGTTAAGTAAAACTTAAAAATATGAATCATTATTTGTTATGGTGTGAAGTCATGTGTATTTTCCTAAAAGAAACATATTTTATGTGTCACATAGTAACATTACCTTATGTATGGTCCTCTCATTACTTGACAAGTGGACTAGCGGGTCCCACATGCTTTCTTAAAAACATTGTACGCCAGGATTGGGGCCACTGAATAGAGGATTATGGGACCCAAACCCGTCACGCGAGTAAAGCGTGACGAGACACACGTATTACTGTATTTAGGGAACCACCAAGCAATATGACGCCAAAAGCAGATAAATGGGCTGCTTTGTGAATGATGGGTATGAAGGAGACATAACCAATTTCGGCCCCACTTAATTGTGGACCCAACACTTACTCTGGAAATAGCGTGAGGTAGTCATTTTTTGATTTAATTTTTATCTAGTATTTTTAATGCTACGAAAAAATAATTATTATTTTATTAAAATTAATACGAAAAGATATGTTTACTCTTTTTTTATGAGTGTTGTGTAAATATTAAAGATATATAATCCTTAATATTTACACGGCACTCATTAAGTTAAGGACATGCTATCCTAATGCTTAACAACTGAAGGTGAAAATACAGAACATATTTTCCTTAATATTTACACAACACTCACAAAGTTAAGGACATCACCGCACATATATGAAGTTAAAGACAGAATGTCCTAAAGTTTAAAACAGAAGGTACTATTTCAGGACACTTTGTCCTTAATATTTACACAGCACTCATGAAATTAAGGACATCGTGTTCTTAATATATAGACAACACCCATGAGGATAAGGACACCATTTCCTTAACATTTACACTGTACATATGAATTCAAGGACAGGAAGTCCTAAAGTTTCAACCAGAAGGTGCTAGATTAGGACACTTTGTCCTTAATATTTACACAACACTCATTAAGTTAAGGACACCATATCTAAAACAAGGGTATTTTCGTCTGGGCGGATAAATTTTATTAAAGCACTAGCTAAAGAGTAAATACATTTTAAATAGTGGCTTAAGAAAAAATGCTACGCTAATTAGTGGCTAACCGTGCACTTCCTCCGTAACTGAGTTCTACCCTTTCCGGTCTTGATATAGGGGAAATTTACCTAGCTATATTATACTATATACTTATCTACCACTTTTATTTCGGTTCTACTTAATAACATTCTATATCTATATTTACTATTTATGTACAAAACCATTAAAAAGAAGAAATAAAAGATGTCTTAAATTTAGCATCTCCTTTATTCTCCTTCACCAACCCAACAAAAACAACGACTCAATAAAAATTTTATCAGTAGGTTATGGGAAGGGTAGAGTGTACGCAGATCTTACCTCTACCCCGGAGGGGATAGAGACGTTATTTCCGGGAGACCCTCGACTCATAGACACTAGATCTGTAACAACAAAAAAACCCGAAAAATAATATCAGCAACGTGAGAGATAGCAAATAAATGAAAAAGTAGTAACACAAATATTATACAAAAGTGTTAAACACAACATAAATCGCTAGCAGTGCTAGACAAAACTCTATCATATTCGCCGGGACAAAGAGAAAAACCGCTCGACTACCCCTTAACCTACAACCCTAATGCTCGACCTCCACACCTTTCAATCAAGAGTCATGTCCTCAAAAATCTGGAGTCGCGTCATATCCTGTCTGATCACCTCGCCCTAATACTTCTTAGGCCGCCCTCTGCCTCTTCTCATACCTGCTAAAACCAACCTCTCACACCTCCTAACTGGGGCATATAGGCTTCTCCTCTGCACGTGCACGAACCATCTAAGTCGCGATTTTCGCATCTTGTCGTCCACCGGAGCCATGCCCACCCTCTCCCGAATATCTTCATTCCTAATCTTATCCAGCCTAGTGTGTCCACACATCTATCTCAACATCCTCATTCCTGCTACTTTCATCTTCTGGATATGTGAATTCTTGACTGGCCAACAGTCAGCCCCATACAACACGGTCAGTCTAACCACCCGCTCTACAGAATTTACCTTTGAGTTTCGGTGGCACATTCTTGTCACACAGGTTTTCAGACACTAACCTCAGTTTCATCCACCCCACTCCAATACGGTGCGTAACATCCCCGCCGATCTCCCGATCTCCCCATCTCCCTGGATAACTGATCCTAAGTACTTAAAACTTTCTCTCTTGAGGATGACCACCCTTCTAAAATTTCAAATTTCATCTATTTTTCAAAATAGTTCACATCCCATTCTCTATCCCTCGTACTTATCATCCAAAAGAGGTACTTCTCTCACGGTGTAACAAAAATGGCGAAAAATTTGTCTCTAAAATTGTCGTTGCAAAGAGTTCTCCATCGACGTCCATTAAAAAGCACGAAACTTTAAATTCAATATTTGAATTTTACAAGTTTGTGATTTGTTTGGATTGAGTGTTCTTGCAAATTATGGAGCATATACCTTGTAGTTTATATCTAAATTTTGAGGGAAGTTGATTAAGTTTGGAGTTGATTTTACGTAAAATTTTAAATTGAAACTCGAAGAAAACGAAGTTGCATGTTGAATCGAAGCAGCTCACTCAACCGTCACGTATAACAATTGAAAGTGTCTGTTGACCGAAATTCTAAATAAAAAAAAAGATAATTCGGTGCACTAAATTTTCGCTACATGTAATATCCGGAGAAGAACGGGACCACAAGGACCGAGATTCTGAACAAATCGTATTAGGTAAATCTACGTTTCTCGTAGTAAAAGAAAACAATTGGAGAGCGTTATAACTTTATTTTTTGTCAATAAATACCATTGAGTATAGCTAATGATAAAAGTAATTGCCCATCATTCAAGAAAATTACCAAAGTCAAATTAATAGGCCATCATCACCTTCCTCTGGTATTTATCTACTCTTGAGTGTTTTAATACTTCTTACTACATTTTGAACATTTTCAAAACTTGGAATAATACATTGTCAAAAAGCCACCGAGATTCAAATTCGCAACATCATTTCGATTCAGGCGGATTCTTTCTTTCAACTAACTAATAAAATTTTGACGGAATTGTTATATAAATGAAATTAAATATGTACCTAATTCTCGAAAAGAAATGCAAAACATGTTCTAATATAATTTGAAATTATGTGGTCAGGTCGGATCTTTCTATAATATGTTGGAGGAGATTGAATGAACTTTTTATTTAGTTTTTTACTGGAATTGAATTCTCCAGAACTTAAAGTAGAAAAGGAAGAAAATATGATAAAAATGACCAATAAAATTAAAAGATAGGAGTAACTAAATTTATGGAATTGGTGGAAATGGAAAATCACTTTCTTGGATCCTGAGACTGCTAGAGACTTTGGCACCACTATTGCCAAAAATCAATATTCCTTTCGGTCGATAAGTTATCAATTTATCTTTTTGTTTTGGTTCAAAATAAGTGTTCATTTATATAATCAAAAGATAATTCAATTATTTTTTCAAAATTACCCTTATATATATGTATCCCTAAAAAATCTTTTACTCCTAAAAAATATTAAATTATACTGCAACATTCAATTAAGAATAGTTTAGTTACACTAATTATTTTTATGTAAAATTTAATATTTTTTTAATGAGTGTGCCTATAATAAATAATCGGAGTATCATTCTTATTGGAATGGTTAAAAAAAGAAAAGAAAACAAGGAATGATGAAAAAGTGGTGCCTAGATAAAACAAAAAAGAGAAGGAGAAAAAGAAATCCAAGAAAAATAAAAAAGTATTGCAACAGAGCAGACAAAGGAGAAAAATTACTGAGGAAATAAAGATGAGAGGCAGAAAAAGTAAAAGAAGACAGAAAAAACAGACTCATTAGCTTTTAGCAAATGGCGATGAATTTGTGTGAATAGAAGCATGGGAGTTACATAAAGAAGTAACAACAAAAAACTAAGAGGAAGAAGAGAAATTGGTATTGTTGAGGTATTGGAATTTGAGTTTAACTTTTATAGAATGACAGTATAAAAATTTTACAAGATCACCTAAAAGATAAGTACAAGTAATCGCCCATTATAAGTAGAGGATTAGTACCTGAAAAATAAGTACCCTACTCAACAATAATGATATACTCAGTAATATTACAAGTACGGTCTGGGAAGGGTAGGTGTACGCAGACCTTACCCTTATCTGGTGAAGATAGAACAATTATTGTATACGGTTAAAACTGGGCCCACCCAATTTTACTGTTTGATCGAGATTGATAATTTGCATCGAATGACAGCTTCGTAACAGAACAGACTAAGACACGATGATAAGATACCAAGTGCAGAATCGATGTACCTGTCAAGATCGAGACTAGTAGCAATCGGAGCCAAACGAGACAGACATCGAGTATGATCGGAGATGGCACAGTAACAGAAAGGCGAGATATCCGTGATTGGTCGAAGATCATGACGTGAATCTCGGAACTGATCAAATCAGAAATGGTTAATAAGCTAATCATGGGATTTCCTTCTGTAATTAGAGTTATACCATAAATGGAATTCTTCTACTATATAAAGGGAAGTTCTAATCATTTGTAACGCATCATTCATAGATATCAAAGTATTATAATTTCTTTTTTTCGCTTACATCACTGTTCATCAACTTGCTATATTTTAAAACTATTCGTGCACCAATCATTTCGAGAGTACTTCGACTCGAGGGCTGAGTTCTGTTTGAACACTGGTTTGTTTTGCTTATAATTCAACTATGTCATTTATCTTTATATTTATCAATTGGTGTTGAGTGAAATCACATATTCTTAAAACCACAATATAAGTTAATTGTTATCCAATTTTAAGAGTAAATAGTTATTTCCGATAGACTCTCGGCTCAAAAGAAGCATAATTATAGCAGCTTAAAAAAAGAATATAGTAGTAAAGAAGCAATGGAAAAAGGAAGTAGGAACAATAACATTGAGAAGAAGATAGTAAGAAAACCGAAATAGAAGAAACATCAAGTTAAGTACCCTATTCTAACAATTTAAATACATTAATAGTATAAAAATTTATTATACCATCATTATATATAAGTTAAATTCTTGGGATTTTATATGTGACTTTTTTTATTTTCTTTTCTTTTCTTTTCCCCCTCTCTCCTTAGGCAAACAAAACAAACTAAGTAACTAATCATCATGAAACATCCTCTATATCCAACATTGAGAAAAAGCAATTCTAACCAACAAAACATTACTTCCCTTAAATTTACCACTCTTTACAAAGCCTATTTCTCAACCATTTCCTACACAAAAACACAACCCCAAAACCATGAACCATTTCCTTTCTCTCTTTCTCACTACAGCTTTCTCAATTCTCTTCTTTCTCACAAAAATTCCACTTGTTTTCTCTATTACCACCACCTCTACTTCAAATCTTTCTATTCAACTCATTTCTCTTTTATCCTTAAAATCTTCTTTTCAAGATCCTAACAATACATTCCAAGATTGGAACCCCACAACCACCTTGTCAAATTTTAGGTTTCAACCCTTTTGGTGTTCATGGTCTGGCATTAAATGTGACACAAAAACAAGCCAAATTACAACACTTAATCTCTCAAGAAGAAATCTTTCTGGTAAAATTCCACAAGATATTAGATTCTTGACACACTTACACCACTTAAATTTGAGTGGAAATTCTTTTGATGGACCTCTACAAACAATTATTTTTCAATTTCCTTTTCTTAGGACACTTGACATTAGTCACAACTTTTTTAAATCAACATTTCCACTTGGCATTACTAAGCTCAAATCTCTCACACATTTAAATGCCTATAGCAATAGCTTCATTGGCCTTTTACCGCAAGAAATTGTTCAACTTCAAAATCTTGAGTACTTAAATCTTGGTGGAAGTTACTTTGATGGTGAAATTCCAACAAGTTATGGAAATTTCAAAAAGTTGAAATTTTTACACTTGGCTGGAAATTTACTGTGTGGCAAAATCCCAATTGAGTTAAGTTTCTTGAACCAACTTGAACATATAGAAATTGGATACAACAAATACACTAGCAATATTCCTTCTGAATTTTCCTCTTTATCAAATTTGGCCTATCTAGACATCTCTCAAGCTAATCTCTTTGGTGAAATTCCATTTCAATTAGGAAACTTGAAAAATCTTGAATTTTTACTTCTTTTCAAGAACCATTTTAGTGGTAAAATTCCTCAGAGTTTTTCCCAATTGACATTGCTGAAATCACTGGATTTATCAGATAATCATCTCTTTGGCTCAATTCCAGCTGGATTTTCAGAATTAAAGGAGCTCAACATGTTATATTTGATGAACAATAATTTAACAGGTGAAATTCCACAAGGAATTGGTGAGCTACCAAATCTTGAATTATTATCTCTTTGGAATAATTCACTCACTGGAATTTTACCAAAAAAATTAGGATCAAATGCAAAGTTACAAAAACTTGATGTCTCTTCAAATTCTTTGTTTGGTCCCATTCCACCAAATCTTTGTCTTAGCAACAACTTAGTTAAACTCATCCTTTTTTCAAACCAGTTCAGTGGTAAGATTCCTTCATCCTTAATAAACTGCACAGCTTTATCGCGGTTACGAATTCAAGACAACAAACTCAACGGCTCGATTCCTTTAGGATTCGGGTTTTTGCCAAATTTCACTTACATGGACATCAGCAAGAACAAATTTTCAGGTGAAATTCCAAAAGATTTTGGATATGCCGCGAAAATGGAGTACTTGAACATATCTGAGAATTCATTTAACAGCGAACTGCCTGAAAATATTTGGAAAGCGCGGAGTTTACAGATATTCTCCGCGAGTTACAGTGGCCTTGTTGGAAAAATTCCTGATTTTAAAGGATGTGAAAATTTGTACAAAATTGAGATTGAAGGAAATAATCTCAACGGTAGTATTCCATGGGATATTGAACATTGTGAAAAGCTAATTTCCTTGAATTTTCGACGAAATTTGCTTACTGGAATCATTCCCTGGGAAATATCTGCAATTCCTTCAATAACAGACGTTGATTTGTCACATAATTTTCTCACAGGGACAATTCCTTCAAATTTTGACAAGTCTAGTACATTGGAACATTTTAACGTGTCATATAATCAATTAACAGGTCCATTGCCATCTTCAGGATCAATATTTTCTACATTTCATCCGTCGTCCTTCATTGGAAACGAAGATCTTTGTGGTATTATTATACATAAACCGTGCAAGACGGACAAACTCAACGACGGGGAAATAGAAATTCGGCGACAACCTAAAAAAACAGGCGCCGGTGCAATAATCTGGATTGGGGTTGTAGCATTTGGAGTAATATTGTGTTTCCTCTTTGTGGGTGTCCGATGTTTCTGTTTGAATTATAGCCAAAGATTTTCAAGTGATAAGGAAATTGGACCGTGGAAGTTAACAGCATTTAAAAGGTTAAATTTCACGGCAGATGATGTCCTGGAAAGCATAACAACCACAGACAAGATACTAGGAATGGGATCTGCAGGTAAGAAACATCCTAAATATTATGCCCTCTGTCTCAATTTATGTGATGCAGCTCGGTTTCAAAAGTCAAATGAGTTTCTTTTTTTTTTTTAACATGTAGTACTTTTTATGTAGTTTTCAAATATGTATTTTTTATTTTAAAAAACTTAAGTAGGTGTTTGGACATAAAAAATGTAAGGAGTTTAGTTGAAAACAGTATTTGAAATTTGAAATTATATCAGGACTTGCATTTCACTTGAAAAAATATTATAGTTTTATGTGGGGAAAAAAATTCCAACAATTTTGAAAAAGTGGCCTTTTGAAAAACGCAATTTCGAAAAATCTCCAAAAACTTATAAAATTTCATGGACAAACACTTTTTTGAAAAGAAAAAAAATCAGAAAAGAACTGTGGACAAACGGGTCTTAAAGATTCTATGTCCAATTTTGCAATAAAATTAAGAAGTTTGACTCTCGAAACTCGAACTATATCAATAATAATATAAATATTAAAATGAACTCATACTTTCAAAGAACAGAACGTTGATTTGTCTGGATCTGCCTCAGGTACAGTGTACAAGGCAAAAATGCCAGGTGGCGAGATCATAGCGGTGAAGAAACTATGGGGGAAGCAGGTGAAGGAGACAATAAGGAAAAGAAGGGGTGTATTAGCTGAGGTTGATGTCTTAGGCAACGTAAGACACAGGAACATTGTGAGATTATTAGGTTGTTGCAGTAACAATGAGTGTACCATGTTGTTGTACGAGTACATGCCTAATGGTAGCCTTGATGACTTGTTGCATGGCAAGGACAAAGATACAAATTTGGTGGCTGATTGGTTTACTAGGTACAATTTTAGTTTTTCACTTTCAAATTTATTTGATTTCTATGATAATGACGTGAATTGAGTCGAGGGTCTATTGAAAACAGTCTATCCACCTCACATAAGGTAGCAGTAATCAAGATCTGAGTACACTCTATCCTCCCCAGACTCCACTTATTCAGGGCTTAGGCACCTTGCTTGACACGGTTTGCCGTTACAATAATTTATTCATATAGTACTAAAATTCTTACGTACACCACTGATCGTACCGGATATATATGTCTTTTTTATTGTAACGATCTGAGTTGAGCTTATATGAAAACAATATTAAAGATTCATACGACGGACCTCAATTTATGTGGAACTGAGACATAATTATTACGTAATTGTTGTTATTGGTTTATAGGTACAAAATTGCACTAGGGGTGGCACAAGGAATTTGCTACTTACATCATGATTGTGATCCTGTCATTGTTCATCGTGATCTAAAACCTAGTAATATTCTTTTGGATGGAGAAATGGAAGCTAGAGTTGCTGATTTTGGAGTTGCTAAATTGATTCAGTGTGATGAATCCATGTCCGTTATTGCTGGATCTTATGGCTACATTGCACCTGGTAATTTTTTACACTCTTCAATTTTCAAGGATTATTTTCAATAAACAGTTAAGTAGTCTTTGAACCGCAACACATAAATTCGAAATCTAATTGTCTCGTGTGTGTTCAGTACGATTGAAAATGCTTTTTCCATCGAAAATCTTTTTTGCAAATAATATTTCCAATGGGGTAATCACAAAATGTTACAAACAAAGGTTATGATGGAGTGGTAAGTACTCCTTTATCATTAACCAGAGATCTCAGGTTTGAGTATGTAGTCGCTTTTGTTAGCGAGTGATTTATCTTCCAATGTAGGACTTTTCGATGTGAATCCGAATTTAATGGGACCTCAATTTATATATACCGAATACCGGATGGAATATCAAAAGATATCATAAAATATTTTCCTTTCCATTAGGCGGAACTCGAGTGTCATTTTCCTTATCATCTTTTAGTTCTCAAAAACATCTATCATAAAAATGACTTCCATTATGAAAATACACTTTTAAATGATCAGCAAGATGAAAAATTTCTGTCCCTATTGACTATGCAAAGGAGAATTTGGATTTCTCCAATGATATATTATTTTATGCTTTGGTTTGTGCTTTTTCTGTTGTGTAATGTTTATCAAAAAATCTACCGTCATCCTGTCGGTTTAGTTCGTTCTGTAGGCTGACTAAAGGGTCATTGTTAGTGGCGGAGTCAGAATTTTCGTTAAGAGATATTTAAAAATATAAAAATAAATATATTAAGAAATTAGGCGGGAAATCAAAATATAATTTAGTTTTTACCTAACTATATAATATATTCTTTCCCGCAAAGAGATGTCATTTGACAACTTCTTATAAGGTGGCTCCGCCACTGGTCACTTTACGTGCTTAACGTGGTGTCATGTCATAACATGCTGTATTTGGGGAACTTCATAGTCTATCTTCATCGTTTCGGTCCACTTCTTTTTTCTTTTCTTTCGTAACCATAGTATTCGAACTAGTTTGCTCGAATATTTATGCTCATCAGAATTTAGACATGAGGTAAAGAAATTACCCTATATTTTGGCCTATTTCATAATTTTCAATCACCTTATTGACCGCTAGGCTACTGACTCAATAGTTCAACTTATAGGAATCTTTTATGTAATCTATAATTAATTCTGGTAGAACTAAGTCATATTTGAACTTGTGCACCGACACTTAAAGAAAATTTGCAATATGTTTCAAAAAATTCACATACTGGGAGGGAGATCGTAGTATTAGTTAATGAATGTTGTCATTATTGTTGTATTATTATTAGTGTTTTGTAATGATAGGTATGAATTTGATATGGAATATATATTTTGAAGCAATTAAGTTTTTCATATCATCACAAGTGTAAGTGTGACACCACCATTATCATCTTCTTCTCATTTTTGCTTTTTCTCGCCGTGATTTACTACTATGGTTTTAACCTTTTAGGTGCCATGGTCAGTATTAATTGCGCGTGAATTGGTCCCTTGGCCCTTAGGCTTTAATTTTTGATTTTCACTTTGTGTTATTCTTTGGACCCACAAAGATTG
This sequence comes from Nicotiana knightiana, assembly GCA_005239525.1. Lineage (NCBI taxonomy): Eukaryota > Viridiplantae > Streptophyta > Magnoliopsida > Solanales > Solanaceae > Nicotiana > Nicotiana knightiana. The sequence continues at coordinate 10,781 of ML406667.1, read as the reverse complement.
TATTATCCGAATCTTCATGATGATTAATCCCCCTAATCTATTACTACTACTAGTACTATATTCCTTGGCCTTAATATTAAAGGGTCAAACATTCTAGATTTCTAGGCGCTAGAAGCTAATATGTTATGATAGCCCATTTATTTTTTAATTTTTTTGGTTTTCTAGTTAGGGTGTGTTTGGTATAACGGAAAATATTTTCTTGAAAAACAAGTAGTAATCTTATTCATTTTTCGGTGTTTGGTATGTAAATTAAGGAAAATATTTTCTCAAGAGTATTCATAAATAATTTTGATACAATAAATATGAAGCCATAAACTTTCGAACCAACAACCTTCCGAACCTATAAATTTCATAAACTTATGAACCCCAAAATTTTTGAAACCGTGAAATTTTGAACCCGTAAACTTTATAATTTCTCAACCTGTAAAATTCGAAACACATAAACCTCCGAACTCATAACTTTGGAACTTGTAAAATTTCGAACATGTAAACCTAAAGATGAAAAAAGTAAAACTGAAAATATATTAAAAAATATATTTTTTTTTTCGAGGGGAGAGGAGGGAGGTGGGGGTGGGGGTGCAGAAAAAAGAAAAAACAGAAATTTGAAAATTACAAGAAAGAGTAAAAAAAAATTGTGTTGTGTGTTGGGGGAGGGGGGTTGGGGTGGGGGAGTAGGTGGTGTAGAAAAACGAAAAACATAAATTTGACATTCGCTCTTAGTGTCTAGATATTCGCGTTGGGTACCGACTAATTCGAATTCACATGTGTAAGATCTATTAAAGAGGAAAGCGTTCTATAATGTTTTCAGTTCGAGATAACTAATTTATTCGCAGGGCAAGCCTACATGGGGTCAAAAGGGTTCATATGAATCCGTTTTGTCAAAAAATAATATTATATTTTACCTTTCTTCTAGAAAATGTTGTTATATAATTTTTGTTGACCCAGTGCAAAAATACTCGGGCAAAGTTGGTTCAAGTTTTCTAGGATGTCCTTCGTTTAGAACCAGCTAGCTACACATGGGTACTCTTTTTTCCCTATATACAACACTCACTTTTTCCACTCTAGTTCTCTTTTCTAGACTAGGAAAGTTTTTGTCCATATATATACAATTTAAGGAAAGAAAATTACATCATTTAAAAAAAAAAAATTTGTTGGTGTTTTTTTATATTTACTTTTTTGTATTTTGGACCTGCTTGATGAAAATTTTGGGTTTTCGCCTCTGTTTATTCGTGAAAAGATAGTTAAGATCTCACTTATCTTACTTTTACAACCTCTTAACTTGTAGCACAAGTACTAATCCAAGTCCATTAAAATGTAGTAGTACTATATATAGTTGACTAAATAAGTATATTGTATGATTGCAGAATATGCTTATACATTACAAGTGGATGAGAAGAGTGACATCTACAGCTATGGGGTGGTGCTAATGGAAATTTTGTCCGGAAAAAGATCGGTAGATCAAGAATTTGGTGATGGAAATAGCATTGTTGATTGGGTGAGGTCGAAAATGAAGAACAAAAATGGTATAAATAACGTGTTGGATAAAAGTGCTGGCGCTTCGTGTCCTCAGGTGAGAGAGAAAATGATGTTGCTACTCAGGATAGCGTTGCTATGTACTAGCCGAAATCCGGCTGATAGACCTTCTATGAGGGATGTTGTGTCTATGTTACATGAAGCCAAACCTGAAAGGAAGTTGTCCGCGAATGGTGGTGGTAGTGCAACTGCGGCTATTTCTTTGTCACAAAAGACCCATGTTGATTGTTAATATAATTGGAAATTTATTTGTTTTTTTTTTTCTTTTCTCTCTCTCTTCAAATTGTGGGGGATTGGTAATTTGGTATATGAGAAGTCAATATTTTCTATTAAAATTTATCTAGTGGAAAGTCAGGTGTTGTGATTCTATTATTCTATATTGAACAAACCACTAATTTTAACTTGACTAGTAACATAATAGATATAGATATCAAGAAGGATTACAAAAATGGAACAAAATAAAATGATACTAAGTACTCTTAGAATATCTCAAAACTGTGTTTCGGCTATATATTCAAAATCAAGCTCCTTCACATCTGCTCCACTCCTTAGCCAATTGGATACAATGTACTCTCAAGGTTTCCTCTTCTACCTGCACATAGAAAGAGATCATTGATTTTGCTATGCCCAAATTGAAAAAGGGCAGTCCGGTGCACTAAGCTCCTGTTACGTAAGGTTCGAGGAAGGACCGGACTATAAGGGTCTGTTATACGTAGTCTTACCCTGTATTTTTGCAAGAGATTGTTTTCACGGATCGAACCCGTGACTTCCTGATCACATGACAGCAACTTTACCGATTATGCCAAGGCTTCTTTTCAGCCCTAAGCATCACCGTGGGTGTTGAAAAGGAACGCTTTTCACAAGACTAGAGACGACTATGGTCAGATATTCTCTGCATTCGTCGAAGAGATTTTTGGGTTGTGGAAACAAGAGATTTCGTTTGTCTTACGAGGATTCCTAACGATCAGTAATTCGAGTCGTGGTTATTACAGACAATTCGCTTTCACAAGGAGATCCTAACTAGTATTTACGGGTTAAATACTTCAAATAGACGTCATCAAAGAACAAAAAGGAAATTAAAAGCTAGATCTGACCTCTAAAGAAGAAACTGTATTTATATGATTCTCTAGTTCCTCCAAAAACTCTTTCTCCTGCTTTAAAATTACTATAAGCTGTGTGAGCAAAAAGCATGACTGCTCAACCTGGAAAATCAATCACAAAAGCTGTTACTAATCTTCTTCATTATTCTAATTAATAGGTCTATATATTTTTCAAATGAAGAATTTTAATTAATTACCTGCCATTGCATATTCATAATAAAATCCTCGATACTGTCCATGACTTCCTCAGCTGAGATCACAGCATCATAAACCGACGTCACTTTTGCCTGTCAAAATAATAGAAAATTAATTTTTTGATAATAGAAAATTCGATCTTCGGGTTATTTGTATTTTATATAATTAATAATATTCACACATATTTTAATTACTTTAATGCGATAAAAATTAATTAAATTTCAAATATGTTATTATAGTAGATAATATTCAGTGATCATATATATATAGCTCTATTTGTCCTAAAACAGTTACTACCTATTATTCAGGGGCGGATATAACGCATTGTCGACAGGTTCAATTAAACTCATAACTTTGGATACGGAGTAAAAGTTTATATGTAAAAATTCATTTAAATTGCAAAAATAGTAGATATGAATCCATAACTTTAAATATGATGAGTTCAATGCTAAAAACTTCAAAAGTTGAACCCATAGGATTTAAATCCTGGATCTGCTTCTGCCAATATCTTATTACAAACTTGATAAATAATTGGCAAGAAGTAACCTTTATATATTTTCACTCCAACAAAAACAAGTACTCCTGCTATAATAAATTTTCAACTCTACTTAACATATATTAATAGTATTTCAAATTAGGTCAACAAAACTGCCACAAGGTTAGTACTACTAAAATTGTTGTCTGTCCCACAAATTTTAATTTTCTACGATTTGCCACCAAAAATACGTTTTTAACTCTATCCAAAGCAACTTCTTTTTTATATTGCTCTATGCCCAACATGATCTCGACTAATAAACTTAATTTACTTCAATAAACATGTAAAATTGAATTTTAAAATTTAATAAAAATATAGTAATAAGCATACCTCAGCTCCATCGACTAATGGAAGACAAAGAGAAACTGCTGACAATTTCCTGGCCACCCTTCCAACTGCTTCAGAATTTTTGACCTCTAATCTTTGCCATTCTCTAAGTAAACGACCTTGAGAATTCATTATTCGGTTTATTTTAATTTCTTGCTTCAATTTTTGCACTTGAATTCTCTTCTCCGCGGTGAAATTTCTCATAATCGAAATTCTTAGCCATACATTGAACAGCTTCTTCTGTTACACAAACAAGAAAAACAAGAATATTCACGTATGGTCATCCCATCTTAATTTGTTTTAGTTTATTGCACCAAATTCACAAATATTTTTTTCATAATAAAAAATAACTCAATTGTGCCTATATATGACAGAAAATAAATTATATAAAAATGTTAAATCCAATCGTGGAAACACAACTAGGCACACACTTAAGCTGCTCCTTTTATATAATATCCACGTGGCATCACTTAAAAGATAGTAGAAAGTTATTTTTTTGACAAAAAAAACCCATAATGGATGTGCCACGTGGTAATCAAAGGCAACATTAATATTAGGTTAGATGGGAAAAATGACTTATTTGTTTTTTTTAAGTGGTGTCACTGAATATTACGTAAGATGAGTTGTTGATATATACGGTAACTTATAACTTATGATATGTCAAGTTTCCACATATGGCGTCTAAATTACTTGTATTTTCTGGGATCAGATTTAGGGTTTTATCTCCTTCCTTCTATTTTTTAGATATACAAATGCATAATTGAGTTATTTTTGCGATACAAAATTTAATTTTATAATTTTGGTGCAAGACACTAAAAGTTGGACATCCATCCATGTAACCTAAATATTAACGGAAACATTCTTTCTACCTCACAAAGTAAGGGTAAGAATTCTGAGTATTACCCTTTTGAGACTTTACTTGTGAGATTACACTAAGTATATTACTATTGTTGTACAGTCAAACAGAGGCGGAGCCAGGATTTGAATGTTATGAGTTCGGCCTTCTAATCATTTTAAGTTGTTGGATTCTAAATTAATAATTAGTACATATTCAATAAATTTCATAAGATAAATAGAGGGTTTGGATCAAAGCTAGTGGGTTCGGCCGAACCCGTAACTCGTGGGCAAGCTCCGCCCCTGCAGTCAAACCTCTTTATAACAGCCTCGTTTGTTCTGGATATTTTTGGATGTCATAGCGGAGTGCTGTTATATAAAATATAAAATTGGTTTCGGAAAAACTTGACTTTTATATAGTAAAATGTTGTTATATGGGGATGTTATTATAGAGAGATCTGACTGAAAATTAAAGTATCTAGGCATTGAAGAATTCAGAAAAAATTACCTGTGCAACCCTCTTGATTGTAGCCATAGAAGCCTCAGCACGAGCATTGGCAAACCTCCATTGTACCAACCTATTATTCATAATCCTATATTGATGAAAATCTTCTTCTAATATAGGCGACACTTTTCTCTGCTTAAAATATTTCAAAACCCCAACAACACCACCTCGACTGCCGCTACTCTCCTTAGACTCCACTTTTAATTTTCTAGTGCTAGGCGACTTAGGGACCGTATTAGGCAATTGAGATGCAGTCGAATTAGGCAATGGACGTCCTGGTGACAATGCCCATGCAGAAGAAGAATTAGTAATCTTACTCTGATTATTGCGTTGTAAGAATTTACCAAAACTATGATCTCCATTTTCTTGAGACGACTTTTTATTCGTCTTGATTTGTGTATAGTAGTTTGGGCTTCTCATCAATGGGCTAACATTTTCTTCACCTCTACTATAAGTTCTCATTTTCGTCGTTGATTTTGACCGATTGACAAGACTTGGTACCGAGTCTGTTGATGAGTAGGTGTGGATTTCGGGGAGTGACATTCCGCTTTTGCTTCTTAGTAATCGTGGAGAGTTAGCCGGCGATCGCGAAATATTAATGGCTGGTTGTTGATTTTTCTTGCGAGTACTACGATTTTTCTCCTTCTCCATTTTGATGATTTGATGTGAGGTTTTTGTTTTGCAGGTTTGTATTTTTGGGAGAAAGATTAGTGTATAAAATTCAACAACTAGTTTTATAAGAGAAAGAAATGTAGGTTTAAAGAACTATAGCTCGAGGGCTAGTAGTTGAGAGCACGTAATATGTTTTCTTCCTTCTTATTACCAAATTGTAGTTCGAGGCTAACACGAAAATTGGTCGACTACGTGTATTTATTTTATCATGTATATATGTCAAATGAGGAGGACTTTTTGGAGGTCAACGTTAATATGCAGTCATTTGATTATAGGAAAATGTTAGACACGTCCTATTAACCAATATATGTTAAATCCCATAATTTGACTACTTAAATTATTACTCTAATTAGCAATTGCAATAATATTTATTACGCTTCAATCTCAAATAAATAAACGTTAAATAAATTAAAATTGGTTATATAAAGTCTCATTGGTCATTTTTTAATTGCATCAGTACATGTTCAATGTCACGTCCAAAATAAAAACAAAACATAAAAAGTAGTATTAGAAGTATGTTTTTTTCGACTGACATAAAATATGTAATTGGGCTAAAAGATTCACAAAAAATAGGACCTAAGGTAAATGAACTAACACGCCGAAGGCATATCCAGAACTAATTAGTATCGCCTATATAAATTGTTTTCTTTTATTGTGTATTCTCTTTCGTTAAACTATTATAGATTTCAAAAGAGTGTAGGTCTACCGAAATTATTTCTCCACATGTGATTATAGGTTTACCTCGCTCTCTTCTAAAATTTCACTTGGCATGGTTTCGCATCTACATATGAATGCATCTAGAGGGTCAACGCAAGACATGACCAAACCATATATCTTAATCGATTTTTTCTCATTTTATCTGTATACATGTAAATCGGGGGCAAGGTTTCCCCTGATTCCCCGGTAAGAGAACGAAGGGGAAGCACGGATCGACATTGTAACGACCCGACTGGTCGTTTTGAACAATTACATCTGGATCGGCAGTTTGAGGTCACGAGTAGCTTCACACCGTGTATTATAACTTGCGTGCATCATCAGTTCAGGTTTTTGAGAAATTCGGAAAGATTTTTAGAAGTGACTCTCATTTGAGAAGCTCGAAGTTGAAAGAATTGACCAAGGTTTGACCTTTGAGTATTTGACCTCGGATTGAGGTTTTGATGGTTCTGATAAGCTCGGGTGGTGATTTTGGACTTAGGCGTGCGTTCGGATTTGGATTTGGAGGTCCGTGAGGTAATTTGAAGCATTTTTGGCGAAAATTAGTAAGTTGAAGTTTTGGAAGTTGAGAGGTTTGACCAAGAGTTGACTTTGGTAATATCGGGATCGGGATGTGACTCTGAGAGTTGGATCAGCTTCATTATGTCATTTAGGACTTGTCTGCAAAATTGGCGTCATTCCGGGTTGATTTGATAGGTTTCGACACGAGTTTTAGAAGTTGGAAGATTTGAAAGTTCATAAGTTTGATTCATGGTGCGATTCGTAGTTTTGACATTGCTTGATGTGATTTGAGACCTCGAGCGAGTCCGTGTTAGGTTATGGAACTTGTTGGTGTGTTTAGACAGGGTCCTGGAGGCCTCGGGTGTGTTTCGGATAGGCTACGGACCATTTCCTTCTATTTTGGAACTGTTGTTCTCTGTCATCAGGTTTCCTTCATCGCGTTCGCGATATTTCCTCCGCGTTCGCGTAGTGTAATTCTGTAGGGTGGGATATTTGTTATTCGCGTTCGCAGTGATATATCCACAATTGCGTAGGTGTGTGTTTGGGTTCCGCGTTCGCATAGTTTCTTTTATCTAGGCAGTGAATTATTCCTTAAGCGCGACCGCACTTTATGCTTCGCGATCGCGAGTGTGGCATTGGGCAACAGATAATTCCTTCACTACGCGATCGCATGAGTTCTTACGTGATTGCATAGAACCTTTTGGGCATTAGCCATTTTTCTTCTACGCGATTGCATTATTTCTTCCGCGATCACGATGTATGATAATAGGCTAAATTTACGTACTTTTGTGTATATTTGTACTCCAACTTAATGATGTTTCACTGTCTTAAGAGTGTGAAATGATGATAAAATGACTATAATTGTTGATTTTATGTTTCGCATGAGCTAAATGCGCTTATGAAGACCTAGGATGGTGTTTGGAGCCAAATTCAAAGAGAAAGGCCCTTGGAGTATTTAACGTATGAGAAGAAGGAATAAAAACTGCTTGGAAAGCGCGCTAGTCCAGCGATCCCAGGCAGAATGTATAGCCATTAGCGCGCCCAGTAGCGCGATGACTAGCGCGGGCGCGCTAGTCCAGGCGAACACGTTAATTTTCAGGGGTAAACTTGGAAGCTCGGGACAATTCTTCTTAACCTATATAAGGTTCAACTCGCCCAAAATAGAGAATTAATCAGGTTTAGGGTCTTGTTCAAGAAAAGCAAAGGCAAGAGGCAAGGGGGGCAATTGGGCATCAAATCTCATCTCTTTTCCTTGTAGTTTTGTCATTGCTGATGAATTCTTCTGTTGTTATTTTCAGTACAATTATGAGTAGCTAATCTATTTAGTCTAAGGTTTCGGTGGAACCCGTTGAGGATGAACATCTTGTTATATTAATATAGTTTGCTTGGTTTCAATCTCTATTTGTTCAACTAAGTTCTTATTGTAGTTGACTGAAGGGCCCTCAATTAGCTGTGCCTATTTAGTATGTATCTGCTTGGGAGAGAGTGCATATTTAGGTAGTTGTTGAACAACACCACTCCCAAAGTATAGGAGAGATCCATAACCGAGGGTTTAAAGGTTGGATTAGGAATAACGATACCTTGGGTGCAATCTAAAGTGAGATGTAATAAAAGCTAGCTAGTGTAGCTCGAGAGAGTGCATCTAGTAAATTATCGTAATTGCTCGGGAGAGATTTACGGTAGCAAAAGTGCTCGTGATTGATAGAGATAATTAGGCCAAACAATAGGAAATATACAAGATGGGATTTCATCAGCGGGGGAAACTATAACCTTAGATCCTTCTATTCCAACCGGGAAACACTTAAACTCGTCAAAACTCGGAATTGACCGAAAAAGGGGCCTGGCGTTTGGGACCTAACGCCTGGCTAACGCCAGGCTAAGGCTGGCGTTTGAACTCTAACGTCTGGCTAACGCCAGGCTAAGACTGGCGTTTGGACTCTAACGCCAGGCAGGGTTAGGCGTTTGGACTCTGGCGCCCGGCTATAGCCCGGTACACTCCTCCTCGCCTCTTAAGCGTATTTTCGATGTATTTGCATCCATTTAGCTCGGTTTTCATTTCCGATTCACCTGCACATGAAATAAACTCTATTATGCACATAAAAGTGTATTTTATCATTAACGCACATAAAATGTAGGGCATATAACATGTAAAACTATGAATTCTAGCCTCGCATCAATACCCCACACTTAAACATTTGCTCATCCTCGAGCAATCACACTACACTCATGTACACAACTTATTAAGCAAATCTCTTAACACGTTATACCAAGAATATTTAAAACAGTTCAAGCACAAAGGTGTGACATCCTCGCCTCAATAATCGACTCACAAATACCATGCTTTATTCACAATTCACTAACTACTCTAACATAGAGGTCAACAACATTACCTTTCCTTCATGAATCATGTGCCCTCACCAAATCAAAGAGCTAGTTCCTCACACAATAAAATTTAAGAACACTTAGGAACTCAAGATAGAAAGAATTCACTCGCTCTCAGAAATAACATTCATATGCCACAAAAGATGCACCATAGGCTTGCCCGTAGTGTACTACTCTACTAATCGAGCTCATTCAGTCTAGGATCAAGTAGGACTTTATTTGGTTGTAATGTAGGCTGCGGGACGGGTAGGATACATTTGGATATAAGAGTGACTACACCTCCCTAAGCACATTAATACATAAACTTTAACGTTCAACCTCAAACTCATGTTAAGCCAAAATCCACCTTCACAACAATGTTATTACCCCATATTTCTTTAAGCACAATTACATTAAGAGTCACCACATATATTTCTCTTTCACAACAATACAACTGTTTATACTTGATTTATTTATTTTTCTTTTCTTTTCTTCTTTTCCTCTTTTTTTTCTTTCTTTTTCAAATGACTCTTACTTTTCCAAACAATGCACATTTTTCCTTATTTCAATTATTCCCCTCAAAAACCAACCTACCACCCCACACTTTAACTTTTCCATCATTCATCGCATTTTCAGTGCTTACGAGAGGTGATACGGTTCAAATATATGATCGATTCAAACAAAGGGATATGGCTTGTAATGTGGTTGCCAAAGAAACAGGATTATAGGCTCAACGGGGTTAACTACGATACATAACAATTAGGTGGGTAAAATATAGATAGCTGGCTCAACAAAGAAATGCCTATATCACTTCCAAGACTGAACAAAACTTCTATTTCGCTTTGCACACACACGGGGCAAGTTCTAGACATCAAATGCAATGCACAGAATAGCATGCAAACCTCACACACACATGGCACATAACTCACTCAGGATTGGATCTATCACGACATTCCAATTNTTCAACCCTGCGATACCTACTCCTAAAAATTAAAACTACCTACACCCGGTTCAATTAAAAACCCTTGGAAAAGAACCGTGGTCCAAAGAAAAATCAAGGGGGAATTACTACACTTCCTAAAAAAAATCTTTTTGGTTTTTTCGTTAGACTTACTTCCCTCAAGAAAACTGTCTAAGAGTTCCATCGTCAGGAAGAGTCAATAATAATTTTTTTTTTTCTAAGATGATAAAATAAAACATAAAAGCAAAAAAAACAAACAAACCTAAAAACCTAAAGGCTAAAAACAAACAAACAAACTACAACATTTCACTGAACATAAAAGCTAAAACTAAACGAAATAAAACACAAACAAACAACGCAATTCACACAAAACATATATACAGCACCCAACACTTAGTTCATGCACTGTCCTCAGTGCATCATAGATATACAAAGCGAAAAAAACAAAACAAAGTGCAAGATACTTCCTGGTCACTCAGTGTCATCATCATCGGACGGTCTCCATTCCTCTTCAAACTCATCCTCTCCATCATCATCCTCATC
>ML406666.1:87271-101488 GCA_005239525.1 Nicotiana knightiana | reverse complement strand
CCCTCTTCCCCACCAAAACGACCCCGTTTCACCCTACAATCCATCCCAACCGTTGATTAAAATAAATCAAACGATTGGGAACCTACCACAAACCCCACTATAAAACTTTCCAAACGCTCCCCCCATTCATTTAGAGGCCTCACACCCCATCCCATTCATCTCTCTCTTCTGTCTAACCCAAACCCTAGCCGCCTTAGGATTCCGCCGCCCGAAAGTCACCTACCGGTGCGGACGACCTCAAAACCACCCCAAACTTTCACCGTATGATCCTCTCCTCACCCTAAACCACATCCCACCATTGATTTCCCCAAACAAACATCAAATTTCGAGTAATTTCGAATCTAGAATACTGAAAAACCTAAAGGTCCATATACGACCAATTCAAAGATGTCTAATGGCTCTCACCTACATGAACCGATAGCTCTCATCGAGGGCTATTGATTTATGTGGGTTTGAGTCATTTTCAAACCCTCTGGAGTCCGGCCAAGGTCCGGCAACCTTCATTATTTCCGGCCAAGTCCTTTAAACGGGTATCTCCTCTCCTCTCGACTGTTTTCTATGCTCCGTTTCAACAAAATCGTGTTTAAATCACTAATTCTTTTGATTTTGTTTTTCTGTTTTGTATTATTACTTTGTCTTTGTTTGTTATAAAAGCTATGGATTGTTCTGATTAGGTTCATATTTTTCTTTCTTTGTTCTCTCGTTATTCATGAATTAGTTGCGACGATTCTGTTTTTGTTTAATGATGCCCAATAATTAGCAATATTGTTTCTTGACGATCATGTCTATTTGTTAGTTGGATTCATCACTATGTGCATTATGTATTCAATCTATAGCCTTGTATTGATTAATTGATTTGGCAATATACCATTTTAATGAGCATGTCAGCCTATAGAATTTACTATTTCTTTCCTTAGTCATGAGTATTTATATTGATTAATTACTTAGTGATCCATTTGATCAATTAATTAGGCTAATACTTAGTTCTATACCAGTTTATGGTCATGGTTTAACCTAGATTTATCAAGACTAATTTAGTTAATAATAATTTCCTAAAATAACTTGTTTAACTAGTTTAACCTAGGTTGATAGTCCCTTGAACAATTAACCAAGTCCTAAAGTATGTCCAAGATAATTAATTTAGGGATAATTAACTAAAACAAATCCTCTAACCTAGGCTTAATGAGTAGTTAAGTCCCTGATTTTAGTAATTAATTAGAATAAATCAGTTAACCTAGGTTAACTAGATTGACTTAATCAATTAACCTTTAACTAGTTTGACTCAACCATAGTTAAGAACAACTAATAAGGTGACTAAAGAACATAACTAGGGTTAACTAACCAAAGTTTAAATAATAACACAAGTGAGTTTAACCTTGATTACCCAATGGTAAATCCAGGGACTCCTAAGGGTACATTAGGTAACTCCGTTTAGGAAATCAGATTTTTAAGGTTAAAAGGGTATTTTCTAAAGAGAAGGTTCTAAAATAAGGGCAGTTTTCCCAAAGATAAGGTTGACAGCTGCCCTATGCACTATTTTGTACTATTTTTTCAGCTCTAGAATGAGGAATATGCCAAAGCATATCCCATCCTTGAGCCCTCTATAAATAGACTTTCTTTTTACATATTCTGGACTGGCTTTTTGAACCCTTTTGCCTGCTGAAAAATCTGGATACAGAAATTTCACACACACACACACACAGTAGAAATCCTATACTAAAAGAACACTTGATTTAGGTATAGAAATATTTGGAAAAAAAAATCTTGTTTTCCTCAGTCTTGGTACTCTTAGACTTGGGTGTATCCGGTTGAAATATGTTTTTCTTGGTGGTCTCGCTTCAGTTTCAGGTTTTTCAAGCTCTCACTTTCTGGGTTTCTCTACTGCTGGTCTTGTTGCTTGTTAGTTGCTGTATTGATCTCCAGTTTTTAGCATCTGACCTTTATTTGGTCAAATTTTCTGTTGTTTTACTCTTAAAAAAGGTATGTATTAACTCTTCTTGTTCTCAAGGAAATGCTGGATTGGAATTCTCTTCTTTTACGCATTGCTTAAGCTAGCTATTCTTGATAAATAAGGTTGTTTCTTCTACTTTACGTAAATGTGGTTTTATAGATGTTTTTAGCTTGATAATGAAACTGTTAGTGTGACAACTGTATTGATATCAGTATTTTTTGGTTGGTATATGTTGTTTAATGACTGTGTAGTAAATATTCATAGTTCCGAATAATAGAACAAGCTGCACTAGGATGATTGAATCTGGCCTTTTCTATGATCAGATTCTTTCCCTAAGAATCCACAAAATATGCTTTCAATTGAATCTTTTTGGTCAATAAAGAGATTCAACAAGCAAGTCTCTAGATAGGTTAGTGTTAGCACTAGGGTATATGAGTTTGACTTGTTGATATTCAAATTCACCCTATATTAGTGCATAAGCACTAGTTGGTTGAAGTTTACCCCTCAAAAAGAGTATAAAGTATGTAGTTGAGAAGGGCACCAAGGTGAGGAATTTGAACCCTTCAGTGGTCAAATTCATCCCCTAAAATGCCTATATAATTAAAATACCATATAGTTTAGAATTATGTAAATGTTAGCACTAAGGTAGATGAAATTTACTCTTTGATAGTCAAATTCGTCCCATAACAGTGCATAAGCAGTTATTTAACTTGCTGAAATTGTCCTTTCAAAGGATGTAAAGTGGATAATCAAAGGCTCACTAGAGGAAAGAATCTGGAATCCTTCATTATGATCAGATTTATCCTCTTAAAATGCCTAAATAATCAAGTTAAGTAACTAATATGAACTGAAGATCCCAAGTGTAAAAATGACAAGTCCGGAGGTGAGTTGATCCTTTCATGATCACATTCACCCTGAGAAAGTGCATAAATAATTCTACCAGGTAAAATGGTTTGAACACAAGCATTATCAGAATCAAAACTGACCTATAAATGGTTCGTTTGGTTTTGGTAGTTGCACAACACTCAATCAACTGGAGGTGTTTACAGATTACAAAGGAAGCCACAAGTATATGTAAAAATTTCTTTTTTTAGCTTTCCATTTTTCTGTAAAGTTTATTTAGATGGCAGTAGTCTATATTCATTTTCAGAATCGTGTAATTAAAGACTGGACTGTATACATTTGAAATCTGCTTAGTATTCATATTGGTTTTTGTTTTTCTTTTCTTTTTTTTATTTAAAAAAAGGGGCTTTTTTTTAGTAAATTTATAATCCACCTTCCTATCTCCAATATAGCATGACAACAGTAGAAATGGAGTGAATATTTAAGCTAGCATATATATGATTTTATAAACATTTGCTACTTTGAAAAATGGTTATTCCGATTTTAGTTATCATCAATATAAGGTAAAGTTAATTACGCCTACTTCATTTCGCACCTAGTAAACTTTCTGAAATCAACGTATGTAACATATTCTTTACAAATGAATTGCAATTATGGTGATGCATGGTCATGTTCAAACTGGTAAAAGAAATAATAGATTAGTTCTAGACTACAAATTCAAACGCCTAGTGTTCCTTTTTTACATCCTGCATCCTTGAAAGTCTTGTGATTTACTTGTACTCAATTTGGCAAATCTTTGGATGCATATGAGTGTAATTTTTCCCAAACAATGACAACTGAAAATAACACTAAAAATGCAGATTCTAATTATCGTTGCTAAGTACAAATGTTCATGTTATGCTTATCCCTAGTAATGCTAGTTCAAACAATACATATCATTTCCGGTTGACTAGACACAATTATGATTGGCCAAAAGAGTTCAAACAATTTTGGGCTAAAATATGGCCATAGCCCAAAGCATGCTATCTTTAGGCTATTGAACATCATTTTAGGAAATCCTTAGGTAGAATGAATACCTTTACTTTGAAATTTGACAAAAATCGATCATTACCTCAAAATTATCTTAAACTATACTGCGGAATGGCAGCTCATGCCCCCGACCCTCAACTCCAAACAATTCATAAAAATGCACATAGCAACCACGGGTGCATTTCATGTGACGTGTTTGTCGTGTGCTCAAAAACAACAAATGCACGCCATTGTGATTTGTTTAAGATTAAATCCATAAACAACTCAATTGATCTTAAAACCAAAATGCTCCTTCAAGTAGAAAACATATGGAATAATCAAACATCGCCTCAAATAGGCATTATAAAATCGTCATGACCATAGTCTTGACTGCGTAATCTACACTCGGGTGCGACAACTCATGTCCCCGTCTTCAACTTCAAATTATAATAAAAATTACATGTTGTAATTCCGGGTGCATTTCATGTGGCGTAGTTATAATGTGTCCAAAAAAAAATCAAACAAGTGCATGCCATCGTGACTTGTTTCAATATAAATCCATAAATACTAAAAGCGGTTAAAAAGTATAAAGGCTAAATGCACAATAAGTTTAAGATATGTAAATAATTAGATAGGCCAAATATTAATAGTTAAGCGACTGCTAGAACCACGGAACTCGGGAATGCGTAACACCTTCTCCCGGGTTAACAGAATTCCTTACTCGAATTTCTGATCCCAGACAACTTAAAACAAAGTCAGAATTTTCTCGATTTGGGATTTTTTAAAAATAAAACGGTGTCCCGAAACTTCGTCAAAAATCCGGGTGGCGACTCTGAAAACTAAAAATAAATCCCAAATCTGAATAATGTCGCTTTAATTGCAAAAACTCCCTTATTACCCTTTATTTACCGAGGCAGTGGAAAAGAAGGTGTGACAGCACCAATTCACCAGAAAGAAAAAGAAAAAAATTGAAGAATGAACTATATATGAGAAGTCCTAATCTCCTTTGGAATCACATGACATTAGAACGAAAGAATTGTTATTACATGAATGGAGACAACCTCAATCATGGATATTTATACGTTTGGGGAGATGTAAAGGTTTATTATAACTGACATGGAATTATAATGCTTAACGAAATCCAATAAATGAAATACGTGGAGAGTCTTTAAGGTGTGTTTATGGGTTCTTTAATACAACACATTAGTGAAAGAAATAGGAGGAAAACCCAAAAAGTTGAGAAAAAAGTTAAATGGTAAATCTAGTCAAAGAGAGGTGTCCAGTCATCTTTTTTTTCCCCTGAATTATATAAATATATAGATTTCAGGACAAAATAAGATGTTACGATCTATTTTTACCCCTCCGAAAGGCATCGTGTCGGTACCTAGCCGCTATGACTATGTAAGCCTATTAACATTGAAATAACCCAAAAATAAAGAATAATAAAAAAATCAACTAAGCTTCAAAATTACTATATAAAGTTAAAATGTTGCTCGGCATATACATGTAAAGCCAATTTACCAATTATACACATCACTTCCCAATATCCGGAACCATGAGCCAAAAGCTCTATGAAATCTATCTACAGCTTGTTATACAAGACCCTAAGAAGTATAGGAGGAAACAAATAAAGATAGACGGGGACTCCGAGGTTCTTCGAACGCGAGCAGATATACATTGAAGTCTCCGGTGGCTACTGCTGCTGACTAATACAGAGGCAGACGAGAAGTACCTGGATCTGTACACGAAAACATGTGCAGGAGGGGCATGAGTACACAACAATGATACCCAGTAAGGGCCAAGCATAACCTCGATCGAGTAGTGACGAGGTCGGGTCAGGACCCCACTAGTATAAATATAATGAATTAAAGACGTAATAGGTATATGTTACAGTAAATTAATTACCAAAATCTACTGTAAAAGAAGTCAAGAAAAGCCCTCAGTTAAGAGAAGGAATAACAATAGGGGGATCTCCCGGGATACCGTCCCGTAGTCCCAAAGTAAATATGCAGTACAGAGGATCTCCGGGAATACGTCTGTAGTCCCAAAGTAAATATGCAGTACATGGGGATCTCCCGAAGTACGTCCGTAGTCCCAAAGTAAATATGTTGTGCTGGTGGGTCTCCCGGAATACGTCTGCAGTCCCAAATTAAATATGTAGTGCTGAGGGATCTCCCGGAATGCGTTTCGTAGTCTCAAAATAAATATGCAACTCAACCAACAATACAACAGTTATGACAGTGAAAAATACTGTTTAGGCTAAGTTCAAACCAAGGAAAAATAGGAATTTCACTAAACATGCTGCACAAAATTCAAATAGACAGTCAAAACACGTAGGAATGATTTTATAATGTAGACAAGGTAATTATATATGCTAGTGTAGTTCAGACAAGGAAAAAACAGGTTATGATTTAGTGAAAATATAGTTTTACAACAAATAGTCCGTGTACGTACTCGTTACCTCACGTACACGTCACTCATATATCAAACAATACAAACATCCTAAGTTGAAGTTCCCCCACACAAGGTTAGGCAAGCCACTTACCTTGAACCAAGCTCAAATTAATCTGAAATTATGCTCTTTCCACGAGTATCAAACTCCGTATGGACCAAATCTAATCAAATCAATTACATAACGTAAATATAACTACAAGTAACTATGCTAGCTAATGAATTCGAAGCTACAGCAAGAAAATAGGAAAAACAGCCAGAAAGCCTCCCCGGTCCCACGTCTCGGAATCGTGTAAAAATCACAAATTACAAACACTCATGAGTCTAACCATACAAAATTTACTCAAATCCGATACCAAAAACTCGATAAAAATCCAAAAATTCGGCCTAAGAACTTTTCTAAAATTTTTGCCAGTTTTCACCCCAAATACGAAATTAAATGATAAAATTAAGCATGGATTAGTGGGAATTAATCATAAAGGAGTTAGGAATCGTCACCTAAAAACTTCCTCCGAAAATCTCTCCAAATTTCGCCTTCTACCGAGCTCTCAATCGAATTTTTTGATGCGAACTCAAACCCTCGTTTTTAAACTTTAAATCTACCCAGTTATTTCCTTAATCGCGATTGTGGAACACCCTCGCGATCGCGAAGAACAACTTTGTTGCCTCAGAATTTTACTCTATGTGAACGTGTAACTCCCCACACGAATGCGATTTAATAGCTCCTCAGACCTACGCGATCGCGATTGACCTCACGCGACCGTGAAGAGCAACACCCAACTACTCTGCTGCCTCATTTCTTCTTCTCAAACGTGGCCTAGTACACGCGTTCACGATGTATAACCTGAAGATCCTACGCGATCATGTCCCAATCTTGACGAACGTGAAGATTTAACTCCACTGGTCTCCCAAATGCTCTACGTGATCGCGATGAAGGAAACGAGCTGCATGACACTAGCGAAAACTACCAACTCCCTAAGTCCAAAAATGACCCGTTGAGCATCTAAAACACACCCGAGGCCCCCGGGACCTCAACCAAACATACCAATCAATACTAAAACACCATACAAACCTAGTCGAGCCCTAAAATCAAATCAAACAACGTTAAAACCACGAATCACCCTCTAATCCAAACTTTAAGAACTTGAAACTTCAAACTTCTACAACCGACGCCGAAACTAACAAAACTACATCCGATTGACCCCAAATTTTGCACACAAGTCATATTCAACACCACAGACCTACTCCAACTTTCAGAATCGGATTTTGACCCCGATATCAAAAATTCCACTACCAATCCAAAACTCCAATATTTTGACTTTCGCCATTTCAAGCCTAAATGAGCTACGGACCCTCAAAACACATTCCAGACACGTCTCCAAGCCCAAAATCACCCAATGGAGCTAACTAAATCTACAGAATTCCACTCTGGAACCGCCTTCACATAGTTCTGACTAGGATCCAAATTCTAAGACTTAAGATCTCATTTAGGGACTAAGTGTCCCAAATTACTCCGAAACTCAAAACAAATCGTCCCGACAAGTCACAATAGCTTAAATATATTGTGTAAAAGAGTTAATAGGGGTTCGAGGCTCTAACTATCAAAACAACCGGCCGGGTCGTTACATCCCCTCCCCCCCTCTTGAAATAATCATTCATTCTCGAACGAGTATAAAGACATACTTGAAGTTGTGAAAAGATGAGGGTGACGACTGCGCATATCCCGCTCGGTCTCCAAAGTCGCTTCCTCGACCAGCTGACCCCTCCACTGGACCTTTACTAAAGTAATGTTTTTGACCTTAGCTTTCTGACCTGCTTGTCCAAAATATCCACTGGCTCCTCAACATAAGATAGATCATTGTCCAACTGGACTGAGCTGAAATACAATACATGAGTTGGATCCTCGTTATACTTTCAGAGCATCTCAAAAGGACCAATGTACCTCGGGCTCAACTTGCCCTTCTTCCGAAATATCATGTCGCCCTTAATAGACGATACCCGAAGCAATACCCACTCTCCAACCATGAATGATAACTCGCGAACCTTCTGATCCGCATAACTATTCTGTCTAGACTGGGAAGTGCGAAGTCTATCATGAATAAACTTCACCTTATCTAGGGCATCTTGGACTAAGTCTGTACCCAACAGTCGGGCCTTGCCCGACTCAAATCAACCCACTGGGGATCGACACTGCTACCATACAGGGCCTCATACGGTGCAATCTGAATGCTGGACTGGAAACTTTGTGGTAGGAAAATTCTGCAAGTGGCAAGAATTGGTCCCATGACCTTCCAAACTCCATCACACAAGAACATATCATATCTTCTATAATCTGAATTTTACGCTCGAACTGCCTGTCCGTCTAAGGGTGAAAGTCTGTGCTCAGCTCCAACCTAGTGCCCAACTCCTACTGTACAACTCTCCAGAATAGTGATGTGAACTGTGTACCTTTGTCTGAAATGATGGAAATTGGGACACGATGAAGGCGGAAAATCTCTCTGATATAAATCTCAGCCAATCTCTCTGAAGAGTAAGTAGTCATCACTAGGATGAAATGAGCTGACTTGGTCAGCTAATCCACGATCATCCAAATGGCATCGAACTTCCTCAAAGTCTGTGGAAGTCCAACTACAAAGTCTATGGTGATCCGCTCCCACTTCCACTCTGGGATCTCTAACCTCTGAGGCAAGCCACCCGGTCTTTGATGCTCATACTTGACCTGTTGACAGTCGAGACCCTTGGCCATAAATCCAACTATATCCTTCTTCATCCTCCTCCATCAATAGTATTGTATCAAATCCTGGTACATCTTCACAGCACCCAGATGGATGGAATACCGCGAGCTATGGGCATCCTCGAGAATCAACTCTCGAAATCCATCCATGTTGGGAACACATATTCAGCCCGCCATCCTCATCACACAATCATCACCAATAGTCACATCTCTAGAATCACCTCACCGAACAGTGTCCTGAAGGTCTAGAAGATGGGGATCATAATACTGGTGCTCCCTGATATGGTCATAAACAGAAGATCGAGCGACCACACAGCCAATACTCGGCTCGGCTCCGAAATATCCAATCTCACGAACTGGCTGGCTAAGCCGTGAGCATCCAATGCTAAGGGTCTCTCTGCTGCCGGAAGATATGCTAAACTCCACAAACTCTCCGCCTGACGACTCAAGGCGTCGGCCACTACATTGGCCTTCCCCGAGTATTACAATATAGTGATATCATAGTCCTTAAGTAGCTCCAACCACCTCTGCTGATGCAAATTAAGGTCCATTTTCTTGAACAGGTGCTGCAAACTCCGGTAATCAGTGTAGATCTCACAAGGAACACCGTGCAAATAATGATGCCAGATCTTTAAGGCATAAATAGTGGGTGCTAACTCAAGATCATGGATAGGATAATTATTCTCATGCACCTTCAAAATCATAGACTTGTAGGCAATCACCCTACCGTCCTGCATCAACACCGTTCCAATACCATTCCTCGAGGCATCACGGTGTTTATGCGTCATTAATGTATCTTCATTTCAGTATCAAAAGGGGGTCGTAGAAATAACTTCAGATTCATAGAATGTCTATCCAGCATGGGCATATCGGTCGAGGGATCATGGGGTGCTTCAGGGGAAATACGGTTGTTTATTTGTTGCTGCGCTGCGTGGCTTGTACTAGGATTTTCTGCAATGAGTTTTGGTTGCGGTAGTTGTGTATCGACAGGGAGAAGTGTTACCTCAGAGGAAAGACTAGGAGTAACTGAAGAAATGGGTCAGCTCTATGGTGTTGGGTCAGCATAACAATGGAAGTAATTGGTCCTTTTTGAATGGGAATTCCCCTTCGGAATTTGTGGCAGTATTCTAGGGTTGGACGGTTTGTGTGGCTTGATTGAGTTAGGAAGATGTTTTCCTAATAGTTTAGTTGCATGCAGACGGATCTCGGAGAGTTCTTGATGGTTTCATCTACGACTTAAGTCGGGTGGCTGCTATGGGTATAAAGAATATGTTGTACATTATGGTTTTCTCCTGGATGGATATCATGAGTTAATAGAAGGTTTATATTATTGGATATCATATGTGAAGAACGTGCATTTTAGGAAAGACCCTTGAATTTTGGTTTGCGAGTGCGTGGCTAGTGGCATGGTGATTATCGGGTTTTGAGGCTTTTGAGGTTCAGGTTTTGTTACGTGGCCGAAAACTCTATATGGGTGCTTCAGTAAGATGATGGGATGTGAGTGATGTATCAGCCATTCGATTAGCGTAGTTGAGTTTGGGTATGGAAATTTCTGTATTCCTGAGGTTGTGGGGCTAGATGTGCCTATATGCGGGTTGTTTCTTAATTGCGGATTGTGAAGGCATCTTAAGAATGGGATAACTGATAGCATACAGTATCAATAGGTTGCTATGGACTTTTTGGAGGATATTTACCTATTTGGGAATTATCAGGATTTGGGTTGGGGGCTATTTGAAAGCTCAGCGAGAATATGTATTTTATATCAGGTCAAGTTTGCATGCTCTCGTTTGATTGTTATCACGGTTATGTTACCAGGCCGAATTGATATTATTTGTGCCTCTAACCTATGTTATGTGCTACTCTCTTATGCCGTGATGGGTTGTGAGGTTGTATGATTATTCTCCACGCATGTTGTAATTTTTTTTAGGCCTTATGTCGATGTGGACGAAATGGCCCTCGTGATGTTGATTGGTTCATTGCACCTTAGTTGTGCTTTCTTTCTTCCATGTTTTGTTAATCCTGTTCATTTTTCCCACAGTTATACTTGTGCACTCTACTGTGTTTGATATCAGTATTCATGTGATCAGTGAACCCGAGCACTTTGGTTTGATAAGCATCTAGGAGCGGGCTACATGCCGTAGTGGATGTTATGTGGGATACCCTTTCCTTGTGTTTATTTGGTGTTTTGTGTTCCCTCTATGGAATGATTTAATGAAACTATACTTTTTTTTTTACACATGTTGTACTTGTTAGATAGTCTTTATACCTTGTTTTCATTCTATTTGTACTATATAACTAAGTTATTGCTGAGTTGGTGGACAAGCCGTGTGGCATGAGAATCCATGTGGTTCCGTGATGAGTTGTTGGTTGGGCTACTTGTATTGGCTGAGATGAGGTTCTTAAACTTGAGATTCTCACTATCTTATTGGGGTGAGGAGTGTTTGGAAATATGAGGTTGTTTCTGCTAAGCTTTGGGCAATGACCCTTAACGGACGAGAGAGCTTCTTGACTTGTTGACTTCATGGGAGGTTATGAGTCCACGCATGTTTCTTTATCATGGGAAGCATTGTGGAGGTCCGTAACAAGGTTCTATTCCAAGTGAAGTGTATCGCCGACGTCCAGAATGTTTTTTGGGCAGCTATGGTGGTCATAAGTTATTGCTACGGGCATTTGAGTTGTGTGGAACATCGTGTGATTGTACACTAGGTTGGAATTATTGCTCGATTCGTCTTGTTCAGGTTTATACAGTGAGATGATTCGAGATTCGGTCCTATGATGAATTTTAGATGTTGAGATTTGGGTCCTGTCCTAAGGTTATGGACCAAGGAGGAAGTGAGATCTTTAGTTAAATTGCATTATCAGTCCTACATAGCTTTGGGTGATGGGGAATCACCCCCGGGTGTATGTATGATGAGCTCATGCATTTGTTTCATGGCTTTGGAAAAACTCTTGGCACGTTCAAGGACGAACGTATGTTTAAGTGTGGAAGGATGTAACGAATCGACTAATCGTTTTGAGAATTTTCACTTCAATCGATAGTTTGGGGAAACAAGTAGCTCCGTATGATGTATTAGGACTTATGTAAAAAATTTGAGTTCATTTCGGGTTGATTTGATATGTTTCGCCGCAAGTTTTTGGAAGTCGAATGTTTGAAAGTTCATTATCTTTGATTTGAGCTGCGTTTTGTCGTTTCGATGTTGTTATGCGTGATTTAAGGCCTCGAGTAGGTCCGTATTTTGTTATGGGACTTTTTGGTATGTTCTTAGGGGGTCCTGAGGGGCTCGGGTGAGTTATGGATAGGTTTGGGCTGTGTTGAACTCGTTTTTCTTATGTTTCGACGTTGTTTCTTCAAGCATAAATGGTACCACATTAAAAAAAAATGAGCTCCGATTTCTATTTTGATTGAAAAATTAGATCCGTATCGTAATTAAGGAGCATAGCAAAAAGAATCGTCAGATTTGGACATCGTATGAGGATTTTATGGTTATTTTACTAAGAATTGGGCTGCCAGAATTTTAAGATTAACTACGAAATTGCCACTGACTTCGTATTTAAAAATCTGCACTATTTCCAAATATTTAAACCAATATATCTCCTTCATTATAAGGTCAAATTGAGTGATTCAAAAGCCTAACTTGACTGAAAATTCACAACGAATCCATTGGAGGCATGACAAGCAAGTTTCGGGATCGTTTGGTATGCAAAACGAGGCAGAACAACATGGCAAAAATACTCAATATCGAAAGTTTGTTCATCTGGTCATATTTTGAGTTGAGGAGCTCGGATTTGGACAATTTTTGGAGGTGATTTTCACTATATGGATTGGGATAAGTGTTCTATACTCAATTTTCGTTATACTTCATAAATCCATCTTCGTTTTAGGCATTTGATTGATGATTTCAAAGTGAAATGTGTGGTTTTGTCTAAAATTTCATAAAGTGAATTTTTGAGTTTTGAATAATGATTCGGAGTCGGATTTGAGTGAAACTAGTATGGTTGGACTCATAATAGAATGGGTGTTCGGGTTTTTTTAAATTTGTCGGGTTCCGAGTTGCGGGCCCGGGGGGTTGACTTTTGTTGACTTTTTTCCAAATGGTATAAGGATCATAGCTTTCTTCAATGAAATTGTTTTCTCTTGCATTACTTGATGTATTTATATCTTCTTTGGCTAGATTGGGCCGAGCGATGGTGAATTGGTAAGGGAAAAGCTAAATTGAGTATTGAGTTGGCCGAATTGAGGTAAGTATCTTGTCTAACTTTGTGGGGGGGAAACCACCTTTTAGGAATTGAGTCAATTATGCTAGCTTGATATGTGAAAGCCGTGTACACTAGGTGACGAGTGGGTACACAGTTTATATGTGGCATTGACCGGTTAGATAGCGTAGTCTCTTTCCATGCTTTTGAGTAAATTGTCATAAAATGTGGTATCTCTTTGCTAGACTGCTCTCATATGCTCTATATGAAGTTGTTAGTCCTTATTTGCCTTTTATTTGTTATTTGACCTCTACATTCCTTGGTTGTTTTCATTGCCTTCATTATTACCTTGTTACCTCTTAACTGTTGAGTTATTCTATGGTTATGTGATTATCTGTTATGAGTCCATGTTGCTGGGAATACCTGTGTAGTTATCACGTGCCTTACATGTCTTGTTTCCTTGTAAAGGTTTTTGTATTCCTTTGATTGTTACATAGTTCCCTTGTTTCTGTGTACTCATACATTTCGTTGTAGAATTTCTTTTAATTGAGTTGTTGAATTGGTGTTGATTGATTTATATTATTACTTGGTAGGATCGGGTTGCATGCCGCAACAGGAGAAATAAGGGTGATATATATATATATATTAAGGAGGAATAAGGGTGAATTGCTAATATACGGTGGGATCGGGTTGCAAGCCGCAAGAGAAGGAACAAGGGTGGGTTGATATGGAGTAATAAGGGTGAATTGTCTTATTGATATTGATATATGGTGGGATCAGGTTGCGGGCCGCAATATATATATATATATATATATATATATATATATTATTTGCTGTTATTTTTATTATTACAAAGGAATAAGGGGGGATTTTGTGTTGTCTGGTGGGATCGGGATGCGCACCGCATCAGTTATGTGTTTTATGTATTTTTATCTGACTGTGTTAGTTATTCAGTATTTTTACATTTTACTTAAGGATTGGTTATAGCTGGACACTGATAAGACACTTGAGTTATGTATTATTTCTGCCAATTACC